>PVHY01000984.1:0-181490 GCA_004024945.1 Uropsilus gracilis | reverse complement strand
TTCAGTTTGGTGCTCAGCCTGTTTTGTCTTTTCCTCATGGCTTTTATTTACTTTTTTTTCTTCAATATGGCCCATATATTAGTGAGACCATTTGACTTCTGTCTTTCTCTTTTTGACTTGTTTCTGCTAGTATGATTCCTTCTAAGGACATCCATGTTGTCAAGAAGTCGTCTAATTTGTCATTCTAAATTGATGAGTAGTATTTCATTTTGTATAAATACCACATTTTTTTCAACCAGTCGTTTGTTTTGGGATACTTGGGTTGCTTCCATGTCCTTGCAATTATAAATAGTGCTGCAGTAAACATCTGGGCACAGGTGTCCCTTTGTATCCACATTGAGGTCTCTTTTGGGTAGATTCCCAAGAGAGCAATTGCTGGGTCAAATGGTAAATCCATTTTCATTAATTTGAGGGTCCTCCACACAGCCAGAGGTTGGACCAGTTTACACTCTCACCAGTAGTGTAAGAGTGTTCCTTTCTCTCCACATCCTCGCCAGCACTTGTTGTTGCCTGTTCTTTGAATGTGGGCCATTCTTACTGGTGTAAGGTGGTATCTCATTATTGTGTTTTTGATTTATATTTCCCTTATTGCTAGTGATAATGAGCAATTTTTCATTTGTCTGTTGGCCATTTGTATTTCCTCTTTGGAGAAGTGTCTTTTTAGTTCTCCCCATTTTTTGATTGGGGGATAAACTAACATTTAAAAACTGGTAAGTCACAGCATTTCAAATCAGGTAATGGTTGTTTCCATATGAATGGTTAATGCTTTGACTTCATCCACATGCCTCTTCATGATTTATAATCCATTCAAATTCTGAACATTCTATATCTTTGATAAGTATATATAGTGAGCATATAAATTTAATTTGGTAGTATTTATTAAATATACATACATAGCACATTTAAAACTGCTACATGATTCATTAATATAGAACTTGAAGCATGTATCTTTGGAGAATCTGATTAGTAGAAAACAATCCTGCTAAATTTTGACTTTGCAGCCTATCTAGTGGACAATAAGTGCAAATAATCTAGTAAAAATGGTTTAAAAAATCAGCAATAAATGTAGTTAAAAAAGTAATTTGGTATATTGTGATTTTTGTAACTGATGTTGATTAACAATACAGAAAAAATGAGTACTAAGAAACAGATGCACATGATTATCATTTTAATTTCTCAAATGAAGAGATTGAAAGAAATAGAATATCTTGTTTGATTTGAAATATGCAAACAAATATATGAATTGATTTGTGCATGAGATCATTAATAGCTCCTATTTTTCATGAAATCTTATTCTGCACATATTGGATGACAAGTAATGGTATCAGTTCTCCACATAGCATGGATTAAAATACAAATTTCCTGATAGATTATAGGATTACATTCAGAATGAAACACATTTTAAAGTTTATCTGACAGTAAGAATGCATGTCTTCAGGACAAACATGGGCACCTTAATTTGAATATCTACAGTAAACTGGATTAGTCTTTCCCCTTGGGAAATAAATGATCTAAAGTGACACAGTGAAATATAATAAGTACATAAAAAACAATAGTAGAAGCAAAAAGCCCACTCATCTTCAAGAAATTGAATATTTTAAATGGGGCAAATAACATGTCAGAACTACATGACTCCACCTTATACTTACTCAAGTATTGTATTCTTCACTAAGAGATAATTTGTATTAATGTATGCTACTTAAAATCATTCCAAACTGACAAATTACTTAAATGCTTATAAATATCTTGCTATGTTTTTAATTAACAATATCCAAAGTGGATTTCTACATCTTAGTCCAACATTTTAATTTCACTTTTGAAAGAATCATTTAGTTATAGCAAGGAAAACAAAGTGCATGTGAAGTCAAGTGTATCAAACTCTGCATTTTACAAAGAATTTGTTTTTCTTCATCACATCTGGATATCAGGCAAAAAAGAAACATGATTAAAATAGAAATTTACCCAGTGGCCTATAGAAAAGAAGACAATCTGTCAAAAACAAAAATAAAAATTCAAAACAAATTGCAGTTAAGAAAAGGTAAAAACTAGTTAAGATTATAAAAGACCAACTCATGAGAATAGCAAAGACTTGGGATGCTAAGCTATTTCATTTACAAAAGAACTCTAGTAAAAACAAAGGCTAAACTTTTTTGCTAGGCAGAAAGGCCTGCTGAGATAGATTTAATATTTTTATACAGGGTAGTTAAATTACTAAAATGGTGCCTTTCTTTAAACTATCATCACTATATTAAAGTCTTGATTCATCTAGTCTTATTATGAAGATGTTCTTGGAACTACAGTGAGGTATTTAAACAAATCAGTGACCAAGTTCCAGTGAATCTATTTTCATATTCCATAATTTATATTTCTTGAATGTCTGTTGTTTTCAAGGCACTGCCCTAACTGCTGGAAACAAAATGTTGATAAACCTGTCAACATATATATCCTCTTGGTATTTAATATTTTGAGTGGGAACAGGCAGAAATTAATTCAATAAGCAGAGTCAGAGATATTACCTTGTTCTTGAAGAATAAATAACTTAAAATATTGGCATTCTATTTTTTTCTGATGTTGAAGGCATAGAAGATAGAAGATTATAACTCTATAAAATTATTAGGAGTGAGCAGTCTAATGAAGTAAAAAAATTGAATGAGTCTGAAAGATCTAAAAGAAAAAATCATATCCATTTTACATTGTTATGAGTTGAGTTATATCTCCAAAAGTTATGTTGAAAGTCTAAGTCCCATGACTGTGACGTTATCTGGAAATGTGTTCTTTGTGGATAGGATCTAATGATTGTAAGGTATCTTCATGGGAAGAGAAGACAAAGGCATAGAAGGTAAAATCATCATTGAAAATGGAGGCAGAGCTTGGAGAGGAAGGACAAGAGATCAGCATGATGGTTCATGGGTGACGTAATAGAAAACCTTTGAGATTTAGAATGATTTTAAAAATGCATATGTAATCAATAAAAAAAATAAGTACAAAAAAGTTGTAGCGAGAGCCTGGTTTTGCCAACATAGTGTGTTTGGATTTTTATCCTCTGGAACTGGAAATAGTAAATTTCCATTTAAGCCACCAGTTAGTGGTACTTTAATGTCACCTTAAGGAGACAAGTAATTTGAGAAAAGAGAATTGCAGACTTAAAAAAAAAAAAGAAAACAAGTGCAAAGGGCAAGTTATAAATATTCTGGCATAAAGAAAAGTGTAGTTAAGGTGATAAAGATAGAGAAGGCTGATAAACCAACATCACTAATTCAATCAGTTTTTCAAAAGATCAAAAAGCTATCATGCAATTATGAAAAATCAATATTGAGGGAAAAACACTGTATTTCAAGAGTGTATAAAGTCACCAATATTTTAAGCTTGAATGTCTAAATTATTAAGTGTGATAATGAGAGAATTAGAAAGTTATAGATAGTAAATATCTCTATACATCTCCATACACACATATATACATATATACATACATACATGTGTAATTTTTACATATAGTGCCATTTTCCACTTCAGAAAAATTGTACCAATGTGTATGTTCAGCAATAGTATAGCAGATTTACTGTTTCCTTAGTTTCACTAAGAGTATGTTATCAACATTAGATTTTATAAAGTGGACGAATGGATTATTGTAAAACAGAGGAATCTGCATTATTTTTACTGAAGATTAATTTAAACGTAGTAAAATAGTAAATCTTTAGTGCACAACTTATTGAATTTTGATGTGTTCATGTGAATTTTCCTATATTTCACCTTGGAACACTCCTCTTTCATACAGACAAAAGCATGACCAGCATTTGCAAGTCTCCCTGATGCTACCCTCCTAGCAATACAGCCTTAAAAATAACTACTATTACAACTACTAACAAAAATTAACTTTTTCCCATTCTTTATTTGGTATGAATAAAATATAATGACATTCATGCTATGGTGTATCTGACCTTTCCCCTTAATATTATTTCTATGCTATTTACTTACAAGTTTATGCCTATAAATTTTTCATTCGCTTTCGTTATTGTGGCAGCCTATTATGTGAATGTGTCACAGTTTATTTATCTATTCTATGAGTAAATAAAACTTGAATTGGTTCCCATTCCTTGCTATTATAAAAAATACTCTAACCATATCTCACAATATTTAATGTTGATTTTCATAAATATTTCATTGAACACTTTCTCACTTATATTTGATTTCTTCTTTGACCCAAGAATTATATAATTTTGTTTAGCTTAAATTCTAAATATTTAGAAATTTTCTACATAGCTTTATAATGTTTTTTTTTAATTTGATTCCACACATAACAAAAACTACACCCAGATTATTGTGAATTTTTATAATAGTTTTACATATTTTATAGTGATGCATGTTAATTTCAAAATGTACTTAAAGAGGTTGTATTTTGCAGGTGCTGGATATATAGTCCACACATGTAAAATACATCAATACTAAAGTAAGTTAGTTAATTTTCTTTTTTACTTTACTTTTTGTTTGCACATATATATCTATATGCATAGACATATATTGCATCATTGTCTACCCTGATGCTCTCTTATCACCTTACCAGCTGTGCACCATCTTAGTGCTTTGTGCCCTCCCTTGGCCCCGTTTTCTCCCTCCTCCCCCTCTCTTGTTCTATGCTTTAGTTCAGTTGGCAATTTTCAATTTTTCTTGAGCATTCATTTACTTGATTTTCCTATATCCCTCAAATAAGTGATACCACCCTTTATTTCTTTTTCTTTCTGCCTTATTTCCACTAACATGATTCCTTCTAGCTCCATCCATGTTTGTTGTCTTTATTTTTAATGATTTTTTTAAATTTGCTTATCAGTTTCTTGGCTGATGTTAAGATTAATTTTCCCTGATTCCTTTGGTTACTATTTGCATGATTAAGTAATTTTGTATACCTTTCCCCCAATATTTCCATGCCCTTAGATTGTATGTGAGCATGTTTTATATATAGCATGTGGTTTACTTTTTCATTAATATAATCTAATAATGCAGTTTGTAAACAGTTTAGAAAATTTGCTACTATACACATAATTGTTTTATGTGCACTTTGTTTTTATCATTTAGTCATTTTAAACTGTTAGACCCCTAAAAATTGGTGAAATGCTTTAAAAAATATTTTAAAATTGCTGAGCAATATTAAAGGACAGAGCCAAAATAAGAGATACACGTGTTTATGAATTGTTCCTACTTACTGTTGGACATGTATTCCAAGACCCCAATGGGTAACTGAGCTGAGGATAGCATTAATTTATTTTTTTTCTTATACATAAATACCACCTATAGTTTGATTTATATATTAGGCACAATAAAATTAATAATTATAATTATTATTAATAGAGTAGTAAACCATAATAAAAGTTAGGTGAATGTTTTGTTTTTCATTTATCCTAAAGTATCACACTAAGTACTTGAAATACACATTGCTCAATCTATACTCACATAAATCCTCTAGTCTCTCTGGCTAGGTAGCAGGCAGAGCTGGTTAGTAGATGGGGGCAGTCATATACACTACTCAGTTTCCTGGCAGGAAAAAAACGATTTCATTTGTGTCCAGAGTTCTACCTTGAAAACTAATATTCTGGTCTCTTCTGATGTGACATTACCGGTAGACATGGCAATTTATGTCACAAAGATGAATGCTCTCGGACCCCTCTTCCCTCCATGTGCCAATGGTGATGACTGTGTGGGAGGAAAGAGTACTAAGTGAGAGAAGCCTGGGAACCTGCCTCAGCCACTCCCCTAAGCAGGGGCATCAGGCCCCTTGTCTTTCCAAGACCCCTAGCTCCATCTGATATAGTGTCCCCATTATACCAAAACAGAAAGTGACTGTGACTGTTCTACAGAGAGCACCCAACCAGTCAACCTGCAATTTGTCTGTGTACTAGTTTTGCATAATAAATGATGGCTCTTATGAACTGGAAAAATAGACTAAGTTGTTAAATTTGATAGTGTGATCCTTCTAAGATACAGCCTGGGGAAGTACAAGCAAACAACCATGATCTAAGTTCCAAGATCAGCTGGAGACAGAGCAGAGGAGGAGAGGGTTCATCAAACCCAGAAACTCACCAACAGAAACCCAAAACTCCAGTCATCTGAAGAAAAGCCTTGTGATACTCTTTAGGAACTAGCCTGTGACTACCCACTGAATTTGCTCTCAGTTCACATTTTTTTATTCTTAATCACTTTAGCCAATAAATTGCCTTTGTTCTCAAACCTGGTCCTCAAAACCTATATAACTTTACTTCTTTTTCAAATCAGGGAGGTAATTTGAGTTTGGCAAGGACTAATCTATTCTTAAAGCTGACTTTTCAACTTAAAAATAAATAAAATAAACATATGCTAATGGGTGAAAGGGGTTTTGAAAAGAATAGTAATCACAACAATATCTAAAATGCATAGATGTAAGAATAACTCCTCTTCATATTTCATTAGGAAATTAATATTAGATTTTTGTGAGGATCCAGAAGATTTCTGTAAAATGATCTCATCTCAAGAATAGCAAGAAAAGATAAATCAGCTGACTATAATTATAGCTATAAGGCAATATTTACTAGAGACTTTGTACAGGAAGTATCCAAAGCATAGTTTGATCTGTTACTTCATGGCATTTTGTTTAACTTCTCTACCCGTAGGACAGAGTGCAACAAGCTAATCAGGTCATAGATGATGTCATTATCAACATGCATTGTAAATAAAGTCCACACTAGCAACTTATTTGTGAAAAGGTGAAATTATATCTTTTTAAATAAGTTAAATTACCATGTCATCTATTGAATATTATCAAGAAATCTCCCACATTTTACTAACAAAGTTTAAGGCCTACATTAAATACAGTGTGTCTAATTGTGGATATGCTTCTGTGATTTTGAGGTAGAAAGTGGCTCTGCTGACCTTTTCCCATTTTAAAATCCAGACATGTACTACATTTAACACCACATCAACGAACATTTAAAGTCATCAAATAACATGTTTTTGAAAAATTAATAAATATGCACTGAAGGGTCTGAGTAACTGAATTTGAATTAAAAAAATTCATTGGTTAGGGAAAAATAGGTTTGTTATAACTCAATTTAAAATTTTCTAGTTAAGTATATTATGGGAATGTCTATTAAAGACCCTACTATTAGGGTTTATTTCCAATTAAAAAAATAGTTTAAATCTAATGGATATTCTGTCTATATATTTAAACTTACCATTTTTCAATTTAACATCATGATATATTAACAAATAAAAGCAATTTCAGTTTTAAGACTAAACTTCAAATAACTGACTTGAATAATTTCCACTTGCCTTTTCTGTTCCGTTTTCTAATTTCTCTCTATCAAACTGCACAATATCTCTAGACTATTGCTAAGCAGTGTTGTGATAAAGAATGAAGTGCTAAGGATGGAGAATAAAAATCATTGTTTCTTCTGAAACAGGGAATACTTTATAACATCAACTCTAAAGAGAAAAGATGCAATGATCTCTGGTGTAAAATTAGCCTAATTCTATGTGAACATTAACATTATATTCACACATCTCTCAATGCGTCATTATTTTTAGGTTAACAATTTTCAAATCCAAAAATATTATACAAATTGATCCCTTCCCCTCCCCAAGATTCTCTTCTGAAAGATTATTCATGTATAATAATACTTGCCATCCTGTCAGGTCCAATTTAACTTTAAGAGGAATTGATTATTCGTATATGCTGTGAGTCCTATTTAATATAGCAACTTTTTCAATTATATATTGTACACAATTTCTTGTCTTTTTAACACTCTGGAGGCTGGAAAATTTTGCTCACAATAATGAGTTAAAACATTTCTTATTATTTATCCCTACCAATAAATTTTAAATTTTCATGATTCTAAATGTCATGAAAATAAAACTCAGTAATTTTAACTGGGAAATAGAGGAAGCCACTTTATATTCAAAATTGATGAGCAGGTCATTGTAATCACAACTGGCTACAATATACTACATTCAAACCATATCAAAACAAAATGTGGGAGTTACCCAATATAACACAATTTTCATGATAATCTGTATAACTTGTATTCCAAATTCAATCCAATAGACAGCAAATACTTAGTTATAATGTGTAGTTTACATGATTTCAATAATGCTGTCATATATAGAACAAAAATTGACAAACTGATTTTCCTAATATTGATTTAACTACATGTTTGTTTATTCTATGAGATTTCATCAGCATTATAGAAAATCAATAAGTATGTTTTTATTTTTTGATATGTAGTTTCCACTAATTTGGGGCATGTCTACATTATAGTTAAGTCATAATGTTATAACAGGAATTCATTATCATTAACTCTATTTGAAGTCTATTATTTTGTTTTTAGCAGTCAATATGACACTACTGAGTATGTGGTCTTTGGGAGGTAATTAAGTTTAGAAAAAAAAAAATGGTGAGGGCAGGATTCCCAATAACAGGATGAGTGCCTCTGTAAAGAAGAGGAGAGACTAGCTTGACTAGGAAAAACTAGTTTGCCATGAGAAGACATATAAATGTAAGCATGGGCACCTGAAAGAAAGGAAGGTCTCACCTGATCATAACCATGACCTTAGACTTCCAATCTCAGGAAGACAGTATACGAGATATACTTACTCTCATTGAAAGTGAAAAGAATATCTGTGCCCCTGCTAGACTTTCAGTGATTTTGTCATAGCTATCAAATTATTGAACATTTGAAATTATAGTTATAGCCACCTTTGAACTGAACAACTGTCACATAGAACATCAGAGAATACTCTACAGAGATGGGAAAGGAGTTTAACTGAAAACTAAATGTGAAGGTTTGACATATCTATTTATAACATATATTTTGTTCATGACACCCTCCCATTTTTTTCTTTATATAGTTCTCTGTTGTTCATTTCATCAGCAAATTTAGCTTCTTTCCCCCAAAGTATCCCAGCTATTTATTTCATTCCTGTTAACCCTTGCCCTTGTCACTTCAATTTCAATCAGAACAAACTGCTTAACTTTTTTTTATAAATATGTCCTCTCAAAGAAATGTTGGATGTTTCCCATAAAGCTGCATATCTTGAGCTCCAAGGAGGTAAACTAGGTCAATGCTAATATATCTGTTCTTCATCATCCCATGTTTACTGAATGGGAAATGTGAGTAATTTAATCATTAAAATAAAAGGTAAATATGTTTTATTAAAATATGTAGAGGAGATGCATACAAATAGAAATTCAAATTGAAATAAATTAGTATGGCAGTAGTGAACTATAGAAATGATCCCTGACAGTATATTCTTTGGAGTAAATTGCCATGGAGAAAAGGTGAAACAACTAAAATTGATTAATACTAAAAGATCCAGGAAAGAGATAAAACAAGTAAAGGGCCAAAAAAAAAAAAAAACCCAAAAAACAAATAAACATTTACAAAATAAAGTCACAGAAATGGTATGGGCATCCTCAGTTTGTTCCTGTCTATTCCCATAAAAGTGGTCTGTCCATCTTGTCTCTAAACACAAGGAACCTGAATGAGATCCATAGGTCTCCTGGACTCTAGTTTCCAAATATGTAGGACCATGGGAACCCCAAGAGGAGACACATGAGTAGAAATGAGGGGAAGGGAAAGATTGGGGGTCAGAGTATTAGTATCCTGGCTAAATACCTGCAGTATTACTCTGGTGGGTGGTTCTTCTGTTTCAAGTGGCCTTCTCCCACAACTATTTCCTTTAGTTAAAACTATGATAGCTAAGCAATTACAAGTTCTAGCATTGCACAGTGTCACTTAACATTTTCCCATAATCTAATCATGTATTTGAATTAGACATTGTTATAATTGTTCAACTAGAAAGTACCATATTATTTAAATACATTTTATTTAAAGTAATAGGAGATAATTGTATTTATAACTAAGCAGTCAAGTCAAAAAGCAAACTAATTTTTGCTAAAAGAAGAAATCCAGTGTTTTGATTCTGTAAGTATCAGTGGAAATAAAAGAATACTGAGGTCACAGTATTTATTTTAATTGGTAGCAACATAATATCGGTGTAACACACACCTCATTTTTTAGTAATAGGCGAAAGATTTATGCAATCTGAAGAGAAATCAGAGTATACACCTCATAGTTTGATAAAGCTCACTAGATTGCACACACTACAAAAATGTCTTTAACAGTCATGGTAATAGCTATGGACCTAGTAAAGATCAGTCTTCTCCAAGGAGCCCTTGTAAAAATGTGGCCCTGGTTTCAGGGATGAATGCTCACTGACATGGGCTCAGTGATAAGAATTTGACCTCACCAGAGTTCTTCAGGCTGTATAAAGAACTGATGTCAAATTAATTGAAACAAACTTGCTCAGATTCACCCAATGGGATATAATTTCTCAGGTGAACACACCAGTTAACAAGAGGAAGATTGATTTTGTTGATTCCAGCATGATGGGAGCAATATTGTCCTGACTAACAGAGATGGATTTTCATTTTATTTTTGTCACTAATACTTCTTCTAGCTTCAACCCCCATAGAATTATAAGTGTTTTGTACAATCCCATGATATTCCCATGTTGTTTTTAAATGCTTTACTTAACAAAACAGACAGAAAACATAGGACTAATTAGTAATCTCTCACATCTTTATATCTACTCCAATATGAGAAGCAATTGGTTTCAATGTGATTGAAGACATAGCCTATCACTTTAACGGAATATTAAAGATTAACTTATAATGATTAGTATTCAATAGTATCTTGAAAATATGGGATGCTTTTATGTCCAATTTCATGTTTACCTATCATTATAAAGAATGTGTGTGTGTGTGGGGGGGAAGCTTCTCATAGGCATAATATATAGTTTGAGACAAAATGGCTTTTGTTCATATTAATTAGGCAGGCCCAAAACAATGGATTCTTCCTATAACCTTCTTTTAAAGTAACATTGAAATTCAACTCTAATATCCCATATTCAGCAAGACTGCCTATTATTAAATACACATGAGGAAATGGATGACACTCAATAGATGAGTCTAGGAGCTGTGTTTGCCTTTTTTCCATAGTCTCCATATTATTCAAAGAGCATCTGAATTTGCTATTTCATCCATTTGGGACCCTATCACCTAATTATGACTTTACCTTCAATTAGACCCATACTGCAACCATCCATCCAGGTAGAATCATCACTAGTTCTAGCAGCTACAAAGGAACGTTGTATCCCTTGGTGGACTGTACAGGCTTTAATGTTCTCAGGAAACCAGGTACACAGAGACATCAGACTCTCAAGGCCTGGCAGTGGGGCTAAGAGGCAAGCAGGCAACCAAATCTCCCAGGCCCCTATGAATCTTAAATCTTTACACTCTTTCTCTGGGCTCTCTATCTGGAGTTCTCCCCAGGATGATGCTGCCCTTTTAGCTCTTCCCTGCTGGGCCCCAGTGTGCACACTGTGTGCTATGTATACCTGTTGGGGTCGAGGGAACAATAGCTTAGGTACTGGTTATAGAACTTAATGGTGGAAGATGAATTCCTTCAGGTGGGATCTCTGCTAGTTCCTTTGCCCTTAAAAACCTCAGATCAAACGTTACCTTTTCAGGAAAAACATCAAACTATTGAAAGGATAATATTAATTTCTTAATTCTCATTGTCACTTTTGCTCTAGAATTTCTAGCAATTAAATTAATTCATCATTTATTTCCTTTCAGGCTTTTCTACTCATGATTAGACAAACTATTTGATGTCAGTATGTATTTCTTTTTCTCTTTAATATTTTCATTGTAGAAAGCACAGCTAATGCAATAAGCATTTTTCTGTGTTGAAATAATGTGCAAATGGAAGGTCAAATTTAATATTCATGTAGGAATTGAAATATAAATAAAGTATAAAAATTTTAAAACATCGATGCTTAATTATAAATGCATAGCATGAGATCAAGGCTTTTTGAATTAGTCAGTATGTTGCCTATTTGTATCAAAAATTATTAGACTTTTTGTGGCGTTATCTTTATTTAGAATGGCATATGTACTTGAAGCTATGGACTTTTTGTGGGCAAAATTAGGTTAAATAATTATTTATATAGCCCTTTTGTTTACTTTAAATTTGCTTATTCAAAGTAGGGTCAGCTGGGAAAATGTCTCCAAGTAAGCTTAATTTTATTTTCATAACAAACAAACAAAATTTGTTCTAATTGAAGTGTCCTCAAACACCATTATACCAGTAATATTTCATCCTTCAGTTTATTTTGGTTATTATCTTTTAAAAATGCATGTTTTTAAAAACTTTCATTCATTTTACATTACTTAGGTGTTTTCTGAGTTTCTTCATACTTGTCATGAAAAGTAAGTACTGTAAAACATCTGTTATGTAACAGGTCTTTTAAATTGCTGTTTTAAATAAACTTGACTATCAAAATCATCCTTTGTGAACATTTTAAAAATATGTGTTAATCAACTGTTGAACTGCTATGAAACAAAGGCTATTCAGGCACCAAGACACCCAAGTGTCTAGATTTAAAGCAAAAAAACCTAATCTTTGACAGGAGACAATAAAATAATTATAAACATGCCTTCTGTTTTGGAATATTTTTCATGCATCGGTAAAAATCTTTTCAGCAAAGTAATATAATAAAACATAATTAGAAAATGACAGTCAATTATTCTTGGAAGTATTTCTGTTTATCACCATTAAAATGTTGCTAAGCCTACAGACAAATGGTATGTGAGTGTGCATTAGTCAGATAAGAATTCTGAATAATTAGTGCTCTTAAGATTAGCATAAATAGCCTAAGGGGGTATTCATACATAAAATAAGTCAAAAAGGGAAGGGTAAAAAGTGAAAGGAAGCAAAATAATTTCACTAGGCTAATAGACAGTATTTTAGACTATTTTTCCTGTGTTCCTACTTTATAAATAAATGAAAGCATAAACTGATACATTTTTCCTTGACACAAAATGCCCATATTCTACATAACAAACACATTTGAATTAGGGTACATTCACTTATACTTTCTAAACTCTTGGCTATTTTCTAAAATAATAATAATAATAATAATAATAATAATAAACCTATTTGAAATTATCAATAGAACACCACTAATACCAGAAGCAAAGTAGATTTAGAAAAATCAAAATGCAACAATTTACTGGTCAACCTGAAAAACATACATTTTTCCATTTGAAACCGGTTGAAAAGAAAAAAAAAAAAAGATGTTCTGAAGATGTTCTGACTTGAACTTAAACACCTATGTCTGCTTCTCCCTAGGAAGCAGACTCCAAGCAGTTAATTAACATTTTCACTGTTCACCTACTACTATTGGTATCCAAAAATCAACTGCCAGCTTCTCACAGCTCTCTTCCCTTCTCAGTCCTAAAAAAAGAAAAACAGTTTAAACTTTAGCCTAGTTTGCCTCAATTTACCCTCTTTTAAACTTCCATGGGTTCTTTCCACCACCCTCCGCCTTTTAAACCAAAATCCCAAACCAAAGCAAGACTCTCAGAGTGCAGACCAAGTACTACTAAACAAAATCATTTCCTAATTATTACAAAAAGAAACATGTAAGTAAAACTCCCATTACTTTTATATTGTCCTAAACCTTTCTCAACATTGTCTAAAGTCTTTTCTCAGATTGCCTAAAAATCCTCAGTCTCTCAATCCTGATCATTTTACCAACATCAGTCAGAGTTCATCTCCACATTTTTGAAGACATCTTCCTTTAGCGCACTCCAACTCTTCCACGCCATCTTCTCCTTGTCGTCCTCCTCCAGGTAGTAGAAGAAACTCCATGGTACTGGAACCAGCAAAGTTCACTTTCTTTTTAGGCCTAACTTTTGCATGACCTCTTCCAGGATCAAGTTAAACTCAGCAAAACACACTCCAACACGGAGTTCAAATCTCCAAACTCCTTAGCAGCCTTTAGTACACATGCTGCTAGCCCGGGCCAGCCAAAGGCTCTAGGCCCCAGGCCTTGGCCACATGTCCAAGCTCACATGGCTCACATCTTCATCCCGCAAAGTCCCTGACCATGCCACAAAATGGTCGATCTGCATCCCAAATCAGAATCCGAATTCCTTTCTTTGTTTCAAACCTCTTTATACATTCCTTCTGTTTTCCTGCCTTCCAGGAATAGCTCCTGAATTATTACATTACAAAGGGAAAAACCTGTTTTACTTCTTCCTTGCCCTTGTATCTTTCTGAAAGAAAAGATCAAGAAAAACCTGTTTTACTTCTTCCTTGCCCTTGTATCTTTCTGAAAGGAAATTCTAATCAAGGCCATTCTCACATTTTAGCATATCTTCCTTGAAATCTGCAATCATAAACAGGAGACAATGATATCCAGGGGGGTGGCGCCCCCTATCACATTTACTTCTAGTTGTACATCTTTCTAACAATCAATGTATTCTACTCATTTGTTTTCAACACAGAGTAGTTTGCTAATCAATTCTTCACCTGCTGTCTGAACACCATGCCTTTGGTTTTCTAGCTCAAGTTTCCAGTGTTCTCATTGTAGACTTTCTGTCCTAATCATTTCACCTTTTTTTGATGAAGTTCATTTAGATGAAATTTTGAAGATCTCACTTGTATGGTTATCACTCATGTGATACAGAGTTGTAACTGTGCACTCAGGGTTCCTATTGCTAGTAGCAAAATAGTCTTTATTTGCTTTTAGCATAAAAGCAAAATGATTAAAAAGGTTCTAGGACAAATAATTCTAAATTTAGAACCTCAAAATATTGTCTGATGAAATAAAAGAGTTTCTCCAGCATAAATGCTTCTGTGTCCACTATTCAAAGCCAACATTTTAGCACTAAGCGCCTAGGACCCTGACTCCCTGGACATTTCCAAAGAGAAACAATACTTGATACCAAGCCAAGATCACACTGCCTGGACCATATAAAACTTGTATTATAACAGCCGAATTTTAAATGAAGTTTTTGTAAGCTGACAGGTAAAAAAGAGAGAAACAAAAGCTAAAATCTGTGCAACCACTCAGAACAGGCAATGGACTATAGATTAAGCAGAAGTCAATTAATCGAGAATAGGGGCAGAGGTCCCTTACAAATGATCAGAGCATGTTGTCCCTAAAATGTGGTCCTGGGGGTTTCCCTTCTTGGTTGATAGATACCTTGCTTCTGAATGTAATCTGAGTGGTTCATTTTTCCTGTCGTCCCTGTGAGTGGTCTCTTAGAATCTAGATTAACTTCAATTACTTGTGTACTTTCCAGCTTAATGACTCACAGTTGAATGTCATGCTCCATTGTTTCTGTGAAAGAAAAGCTTGAAACATAGTTAGGTGTTGGGTATGAACCCAATCGGCCCTGCCAATGGAATGGCCACAGTTCTACACTTATTAAGAATACCCAGAGCTACAGGTTCTTAGTGTTGTTTCCTCATGATATAATTACGCTTTGAGTGATGTTGATTATGGGAGCCTAATCACATCCCAATGCCTTAGCACTAAAGTAAAATGAGGTCTGGGTTTTAATGGGGGACCTGGGGCACATAATAAGGGAAATTTACATCTGCAGAGTATTTTGAAATTGTTGAGCAGACTGTTGTATATGATGGTCATTAAAGCACATCCGGATAAGTTTTGTATGTTTTTTAAATAGCTTGTTGAATCTGTAGTTTTATAAATTTTGTTAGAGCAGATTAAATAAAAGAAGGAGCAAAGGTTTTGTGATTTTTAAAAAATTTTCTTTTAGTTTTATGTCCCTTACTAACCACCCATCCTGAAAAATAAAGGGAGTTTGCATTTGATGTGAATATAAACAAATCTGCATTGCTAATGCAGTCTTAGCTTCACTGAGTTTCACTACATTAGAGATATTGTTACCAGGTGAGGGGAACACCCCCTTTTAATTTTAATTGTTGAGGATTCTTCAACCTGTGTGCAAGCAGCTACTCAGAGACCAAGCTTTTGTTATAAGGGGAAGCACAAGATTTATTCACAAAATAGGAGAAGATAGACTAAAGGAGTGGAGTCCACACTCTTAATAAGTGTTCCAAAAAGAAAGGAACCCCACTACTGGTCTTCGGGGAGCTATGTGGGTTTTACCTCAGTCTGAAGGTTATGTCCTTGTCTTTGGTCCTCAGTCACTTTAGCCAGTATGGAGTGAGTTCCAAAACCAATACAACATTCAGCGTGGTCTCTCTCGCTCTGTCTCTCACTTGTTCACCTCTCTGGATTGTCATGGCAGCTCAGCAGTTTGTAATGAGCTCCTCTCCTCCACCTTCATCCAGCTCCCTGTTTTTTGAAGACTGCAAGGCTGGGAGCCCCAAAAGGTTCAACAACTCCCAGTTCCTTCTTTTCAAAGCAAATTATCTGCACCTGCTCCAGGTGACTGGTCATAGATCAGCTCCCCTCTCAGCTAATCGCTCAAGCCTCCTCCAAATTCTCCACCCTCTATTCCTGCACCTTTCTCTTTTACCTTCTTTATTTTTCTCCCCCTCCTATCATGAATTCTGATGATCAGATTATCCACTACACTCTGGCTTGGTTCAGTTATGAGAGTCTTAGAACTCTAACGCAGGGGGTCAAATCAGCATATAATGTTAACCAAGTCCTATTTAAGATTGACAGTAGCAAGGTTAAAAAGGGATTAACCTTTTATCTGGCTTCATATTGCTGTCAACTTCTATGTCTTTCAAACTCAGTTAATGGTGATGCCCAAGTTCCACCAACAGACAACACTGCCCACATTGGGGTACTGGCGTCAATATTATGTAAGGGAATAAAAGCATGTATTTTTCCTGTTACAGATTTATTTCATTAATCATAGTGTTCTTTAGGCTCAACCATGTTGTTCACATGGCAGGATTTCTGTCTTAAAGCTAATTATTATTCCACTGTACGTAAATACAGTCATAGTCTGAACAGAATTAGTCTTGAAAAGTGAAATATTAGATGGTTTTGCCATTGTGTGAACATCATAAATATTACAGAGAGATGCTATAACTGATTGCATACATAGACTACACATCGGGGTCACCATCATATATGCAGTCTATTATTGACTGAAAAGTCATTGCATGACTGCACATCTTTGTCTATGCATATGTTGATGGAAATATCAATAGTTCCCATTTCTTGGTAATCGTGAATAAACATTTTGGATCTAAACTTAGAAGTGAACTATATCATATAGCAGCTGTTCTACTATTAAGTTTTTTTAGAAACTCCATCTTGTTTTTTAGTGGCTCTACCATGTTATATTCCCTTAAGCAGTGTACAAGAGTTCCAATTTCTCCCCATTAACTGGAGGATGAAGCAAATAAGAAACAGCATTTCATAAATGTAGCTTCAATTACGCTTGATGAATAAGTTTAAGAGATCTTTTGTACATTTTTAGGGCTAATAATTAAATTGTACACTTCAAAATCCATCCAGAGAGTAAAGCTTATATTAAATATTTTTATCATAGATTAAAAAAAAATGAGACAAGGTGACCCAAGAAAACTTTGAGAGGTGTTAGGTATAACTGTTATGTGATTGTGGTGATTCTATAATGAGAGTTTGCATATATTCACATTTATCAAGATGTACATATTATATATCAGCAATTTTTTATATATTAATCAAACCTGAAAGAGCTGACAAAAATTTAAACAGTGCATTAGAACCTAGATCAGATTTTATCTTCAAAGACCACTGAAAATACCAAGAATGCTTTAATCTAGAAAATCTGTGTAAATTTCATCAAAGTCACAAAATTATTTTTTTTATAAGATAAAGTAAATTAAGCAAATTTTAGCAGAAACAATTAAGGGAAAGTTGGGCTAAGTGACCAGAGTAAAATGACCAGTGGGGTCTACAGGAAAACTTGATGTAGAGAAAAAACAAACAAACAAAAAATTCCTAAGTGATAACATGAAGAATGCCCTTGCATATCACACAGTTGTGTGAGGGGAAGAAGATGAGGCACCCTAAGCCTTATCTCTAATTTAGGGACCTGGATGTAAGGACCTTGGGGTCAATGAGACCTGTGCATACAATACTGACTACTCTAGTAGGTATCAACACTCTGACTAGTTTGCTTCAGCTTCTTATCCCATATATAATGCCTGCCTTTCAATAAAATGCAAAACATATTAAAAGATAACAAAAAATATGCTGAAGACAAGAGGGAGCAAAAGAATGAGCCTCAATCAAGCTCATATGCTGGAATGATCAGACTAGAACTTTAAAACGATGATGAGTAATATGCTAAGGGCTCTAACAGAAGAGTCACACTACAATAACACCAATGAGCAATGAAAGCAGAGCACTAGAAACATTAAGAAAGAATCAAAAGGAAATGTGAAAAATCAAAACTACTATAACACAAATGAAGAACAGCTTTAATGGATACTAATTTATTCATAAATTTAACATGGCTGAGAAAAAAAAATAAGTGAACTTAAAAAATTGTTCACAGACACTTCCAAAACCAAAATATAAAGAGAAATGTTCAGGTTTAATGGGATTAAGTGTGGCTCCCATAGCTATAGGTTTTCAGGAGCTTAATTTTTCTCATGGCCAAGGTTTGTTCTTCTGTTTTTCTTTGAAGTTCTCTAGAGACTTTAAATGAAGTCTGAGAGGTACAGTTATTTTGTTTGTAATGTCTGTTATTATACAAGAGCCCAACTTATACTATTGATGGGGTACTGTGGTACAGAGGGAGAAGAGATAGTCTATAGTCCTGTGATACACTCTATGAACCTTTGCCCCTAAATGCTGACCTGAAAGCTGATGTGTGAAATGGTGGTGGTGGGATTGTCATGTGACCTGATTCTTTTCTAGATTTAAGGAGATATAACAATTTTCAAAAACTTTATTGCCACTTTTACTACCCCACACTGTCTTTCTCAAGATGCTAGGAGCTATACCTTTGGAACTCAAAAGCCTCTATACCTTGGTTTGTATGGAATGGGAGCAGTGTAATTTGGATAAAATCTTGCATTAACTTTCAAAATTACTGTCTGTCATGAATTAATATGCTAAGAAGTTTACATTTCCTTTGTGTAAGGCTAATTAGTACTTGGGTAAAGTTAAAATATCAAAAGTTGACGCAAGATTTGAATACTTGACTAAATAGGATTATGGGTGTTTTGAGAAACAATGCTTGCTTTATCTATTTGACCAAAATGAAAATATGTTTAAAGTAAATGTAGGAAGTAACATGATTATTAGAAAACTGAGCTCTATTGAAAATGAGATTTGGTTCTTTTAAACAATGAACATGATGAGAAATGCAACATAAAGTACAAGCAATTATTATGATCTGACACAGAATCTTTACCTCTCAAATGATCATTCAGGAAATAGTTCCTTTATTAAGATCAGACCAATAATTCAATAAAAATTTCTTTTTTTTAATTATTTTTTAAAGTTTTTTTTTATTATTTTTTTAATTTTTTTTTGAGTCTAGGTCTTGCTATTTTTGCCTGTGGAACCGCAGGCTCTCATTGCCCGGGGTACCACAGACTCCAGCAATCCCCAGCCTCAGCTTCCCAGGTAGCTGGGATTACAGGCGCGTGCCACCACACCCAGCTATTTTTTTGGAACTAGGTCTCGCTACGGGCCCCTGGCGGGACTCGAACTGCGATCCCTAGCCCCGGCCGCTTCATAGGCTGAAGCTTACAAGCACGAGCCACCGTGCCCGGCTTCAATAAAAATTTCAGCAAGGAAAAAAATTATAGTTTATTTCAGAAAGCTATAGTTTCTAAAGCACCTTAAAAATCCTAAGTCCTAGAAATAGATGTATATATGTGAATTTCACCCCCAAAACTATCAATATTAATACAAGAAGTGTAATTCCTACTTCAGAAACTTCTACCACTTTCCCTGTTGAGTTTGTGTACCATTTGCCTCATTCTCTTTCTATAGTACACAGTAATTCTTTTCATAATAAAATCACACTTCCTTAACAAAACACATTTGGCAACCTTTGCGTACAAAATCACTTCCTTTTGCCGTTGTATGATTCCTATAAGATGTATCAGCATGGTCTGTGTACTGTTTAATTCAATTGCACTAACATGAAATGGTAGATGAAATGTTCCCCTAAAATAACTATATTTCATCTGTTAGACAGCTGATAAAATTGGGAGAAATTTTGTACCAGAGCCTTTGGCAACTTCATTTCATTATGAAGTTCATGCGTGGCTTTGTCATTCTTTGTTCTAGACTGGCAAATAAGGGTTTCTTTTCGAAAATTTTCTTTCCTAATTTCTATTAAGAAAAAATGAATCATTATGTTTACTTTATACCATTATGTAACTATCACATGTAGGCAAAAATGCTTAAAAACAAAGATTGTTCAATTATTATTTTATTATTTTTTAATTCACATAATATAGTCTACTTACTGTATAATTACTCTGATTCTACTATTATCTTTCTTTTATAGTGGTTTCATTTAAGCACGACTTAATTATCAACACAGAAATTTCTTATTAAATTTTATGGGACATTTCATCAACTTTGTGTTGCCTACCTATTTAGTAAGGTATCAAATTATCAGTAAGTTCAAAGCAGGTGACAAAATTGTTCCTATGGATTTAATGCAAGTGAGGGCATTTTATTGTGGGTTTTATTGCAACTATAAGTAATAGTAATTTGATAATTCACCTAAAGATTTTTAAATGCAGTCCAATATTCATTATATTATCATGATGATTGAAATGGGAAAGAATCCTGAAACATATTTTGATAAACAATATGATCTTAAGATAAAATAATTAGCACTCTCTTTAGTTATATTTTTTCATCCAGAAAAGAAGACATACTATCCCACTTATTTTTATGGTGTCCATTCTGCTCTACTAACTTTTATACAGATAAACTATTTTCTTTATTGGTTTCTAAGATAATAAGAATGTATTTCAAAGTATGAAAAATATTGCATTTTTTGCTTTGCTTGATGTTTGTTTTTATAATATGATATGATGCTTCAAATCATCTAAATTAGAAGAATGTTAAATGAACTGTTGCGATAACACTATCATTTATTTCAATATGGAGTTTGCTTTATGATCAGTACAATTTTAGCTAAATAAAAATGAGTATTACTCAACAAATATCCTTTCCATTTTGAGGTAAAAATCTGGATAATATTTGCTGTGCTCAGTTCTGTTTTGGTATACAAAAACATGACAGAATTTAAGCTTGCATTCTCTGTCAACTTGCTGGCCAACATGCATATTCTGATAATCTCTGATTCATTTGTTTATCTCTCTGAGTCAAGTGGTGCTTTGCTTGTTTTGGCTTATATTCTTATCCCAGACTAAATTCATTTGAGAGCCACAGATGAATGGTTGAAAAATAAACACTGAACATATTTAGCAAATCACTTCTGTTTTATAAATTTGAGGTAGATGAGAAAGAAATATGAAAGTGTATTTGAAGATTTTATGAAATACATTTTCAAAAGTTTTGTTTGGTGGTTTGGTGTTTACTCGTTTTCGCTTTCAAAAAAGACTTAATGTTAACATTGTATTAAGTCCTATTATTGTTTTTTTTATATTTACAGATGTTACTCTTCTATAAAAATATTTTATTTATTATTCAGAACTAATTGACATTTGGTATCAAAGGCAATATACAGCAAGATAAAGACTTCCTAAATTTCCATTATTCCCCAATATTTAATAAGTTGATGCCGAACAACATCAATTTCGGAACAAGATTTTCAAAATTATTTATTTTTTGTAGTATCATTACAGATTTATAATGTAGATTTAATGTCATTTTTTATTTAAAATGCAAAAAACTGTCCTTAATATTTTTGAATGCAAAAAATCATATAGGAAACATTCAAATTCACTTAAAATACTATAATTGAGATTTTTTTATACTAGCTCTATCTCCTCTCATACCCCAAATTTTCCCCCAGAGGCATTCAATTTTATTGACCTCTCGTTTACATTTCAAGAGATTCTGTTTACTCTTCAAATGATTATAATATTTAGTCATCTATAAAATAAAAATATTTTTGTCTTCTTCGCTAGTGCTTATGTCTCTAGTCACTGGTTTTACTTAATTGCAATAGTTAATGCTTCCAATATTTTCAGTAATATTGATCTTAAGTAATATCGTACTTAATCTATATGTTTTCTTTTTTCTTAAACACAGTGGTGAAAGTGCCATTATTCCAATTAGTGAGACTTTGCTTGGGGGATATCTGTTAGTAAGTGAATGGATAAACTGTATATATTTAAGCAATATAACATTATCAAAAACTGTATTGTGTGACATCATAGGAAGATATATAGAATATTAGCTGCATATCACTAATTGAAAGAAGCCAGTCACAAAGGCTTCACCCTGTACTATTCCAAATGTATGGCATTTGGATCTAGAAAATCCAAAACTGGGTCTATAAAAATGTTATGGTTACCAGTCACAGCAGGGGTTAGACGAAGTGTAGTAGTCAGAACACAGAACATGCTTTGGTTGTAAAGATACTCCATATGATATTATGATGATAGATTACATCTCAAAGCAGCTGCATTCTTACCTGCAGAATATATAGCACCAAGTTTGGATGCTAATGAGATTTCAAATGTGGGCTCACTGATAACAATAAATGCAGCACCCAGCGGGATGTTGATAATGGGGGATATTATAAAGGGAATTGCCAGGGTATATATGAGAAATTCTGTTATAAAAACCCTCTATCAGGGGAGCAGGACTTTTAGACCTGACTATGTGAAATGATACAAGCTTTCCTGGCAAACAGACGTAGTCTCCTATCTCTTTTTTTTCATAGATGTTCATTGTTTATTCTTATAGCATTTTTTTCAGAGTTCTTCAAATGCTGTAATTTAAGAAAAATAATAACCTATCAGTTACTCTAGTGTGGGTGAGTGGAGTTTCTCCCTCCATTATGCCAGAATCCATCTCCTAGTAACTCTTTCTTGACCCATGAGTTCCTGACATGTTGCCTTGGGAACATTTCAGGTGGAGAGAACTTCATAAGAAAACATTTGGCTAACAAACTTAAAATAGGTCATAAACATCTCCAAATAAAATCAATGTTGATTTTTTTGATATTCAGAAATAAGGCCTATATATCCCAGCATAGATGAAATCATCACAGTGGAATGGAGCTACAGATTTGTCTTCATAAAACAAAACAATGCTCTCCTTTGAAAATAGTAATATTAAAAGTCAGTTTGATGAATATATCAGCCTATGTGTCAGATGAAGCACTGACTGCCTCAGGAAGTAAACTGTGATCACAAAATATAAAAGCTAATGTCTAACTTGTTTCTAGCAAAATGTATAAAAGACTGAAAATTGTATAAAGATGTGTGGTCTACTTTTATGTGGTTTATAATTACAGAGTGAAAGCAAGTAACTTTCTATAGCATCTTTAGTCTACTTGATGTTGATGCATATTGTATCTAACACACACACACATTTGGTACATTTTGTTTGATACATACTAAACATTAGTATCTTAGATATTTATATAACTAAAATGTCAACAGATTTCATCTAGATTTGGATTAATGTAATTAATTGAAGTGAAAACTAGCAAGACTTCTTTCTTCTCCCTACATGAATGTTTTTTTCTTTATCATTACAAATCATTCAAGTGATTTTACTAATTTGAATATCTACCTCTTCTTGCTGTTCAGTAGTGATTAATTCATACCAGCTAAGGATTAAAATGTTTATCTGCTATTAGAAGCCACAGACCTTTCTCCAGCTTTCAACTTTATCTGGGCTCCTTTATTTGTGTTTTATAAAATGTTATATACATAATCAAATGCATTTGCAAGAAATTATGCACTCCATTTAAGTTGTATGGCCAACTAAATTCAAAGTTAGGGGAAATGCAAAAGAACAAATGTGCATTGTGTGAACAGTATATATCTCTGCCATTGGAACCTTAGCTTATTGTCTGTATAAGAGTAAGAAATTAAGTGTTGAGTTTAATAGTTAACAGAGAATTTCTTTGGAGATAAGTGTTGGAGTGCTATAAGGAGTGATTTGACTAATACCTTATACCTTAGTGTCAAAAATTATAATTTTACAGAAAATATCCAGTTACTAACATGTCTCTGTCTTTTGCACTTTGGAAACAAGATTGGAATAATTTGATACTGGAAAAAGGGACCAAAACTAAGAAGGTCGGGTTGTTGATGGGACTTTTTAAAACAAAAAAGTTTTGAGGAATACAGTGAGAAAAAAAGGAGGTACAATAATTTCAGATGGGTTTCAGTATTAGTTTTGTAATAAAATGTTTATGTTTTACTAAGAAAATGTCTATTCATTAAAATCTTTAATTTTTTTCAGTTTATTTGTAATCAATTTTTAATTACTTTAAACAATGCAAGTTCTTCTTCTTTTTTTTTTTTTCATTTCTATTATTAGATACTTAGTCATAATAATCCATGCCCAAGTGAGGATACTCATATTCGTTGTGTGATATTTCAGTAATGTGACTTGGAAAAAAGTTTTGCAACTAATGATTTTTAAAATGTTGATTTTATGTTCCTCATAAGCTTTGCTAAGAATTAATTCAAAGTTTGTATTCTCCAAATTCTAGCTTAAAATATTTTGCTATAAACACTGAATTGATAAATACTATTTTTCCCTCAAAATAATTTAAATGCTTTTAAACATTTTAAATTAACTTTAATGTACATATTTGTGTGGTTCACCTGAAATGTATTAATTGAGCTTGTGCTATTTCATTACTGTAGCAATTTAATAAATGATTCATTATTTTAAGATTATTTACAAGGTATATAGTATCACGTATGTAAGTTAGTGTAATTATTTAGCTTGAAAATAAATCATTAAGTTTAAACAATCAGGTTTCATGTCTAGCAATTTATGAAAAAAGAAGTGTTTAGTCCTTAAAACTTCTTGGATGTATTGTGCTTTTTGGTTGGGCTAATTTAATAGTGTAAAAGTGTTTGCACTCAGCACGTGTCATTTTATTTATAACCAGTCTCCTAAAATGGTGGCAGTGCAATAGGCAGCATTAATAAAGCTTGTCTTGGAGCAATGTATTTGTTTTCACAGACTGAAATCAATTCACCTTGAAAGCATTGCTCATATAGAACGAATAACTCTGGAGATAAGAAGATCTATCCTATTAGCAATGAAAAAAATAGCCTTAGAGAGTAATAAATTTAAAAGCAAGTATGTTTGTTGATACTCAGAGCCTCTATAGATCTTAAACTGGTTCAGCTATTAGTATATTACATGAAGAGTAAGATTTTTTTCATGCCAAAGAGGCAATCTGGCACTGCAGGGCACTAGTGCAAAAAAGGGAAAATGAATCATTCAGTCCCATCAATACAAGGAAGAAAGGGACAGATGACATTGTATTGAGAGGAACCAAAATGCAAAAATTAGCTTGATATTCAGATATAATCAAAGCACAAGAGAGAGTCAATTAAAATAATTTTCCTTATATGGGAATACATACTCAAGTTTGTTAAACTCCAAACTTAGACATATTGGATTATTGATTTCAGATTGCAATATTAACTATGACTAATAACTTAAAGCATTTATATTAATGCAAATCAGAGTTTGTTACAATTTTGTCTTTACTTTTGAATATTTCATAGAAACATAGCAGGAATTCTGTTTTTCACAATTATAGTGCTTGCTCTGTGTGTGAGATGGGGCACTAGGAAATTTAAATTTAATAGATTGTCCAAGGATAGTACTCTCCTTTTGAGTATTTAGTTCATTCAAGCTATGGTTAAATTCTGTTAGGAAAATATTGCATACCTTTTGTGATGAATAATCAGAATAGGGAAAGAATTAAATAAAGGATGGTATCAACTTGGTAGAAAAAAATATGTATACATGTCAACACAATAGTACTCCAGGTGAAATATTGAAGATAGTGTTCACTAAACATCTTGATATTTTTTTGATGACTATGTAGACCATAAATCCCCTCTCCCCTATAACAAGCTATATCTAATAATAAAACTATTTTTACAACAATCAGAAAAACACTGCTATTTCTGGTTTTCCTTCCTTCCTTCCTTCCTTCCTTCCTTCCTTCCTTCCTTCCTTCCTTCCTTCCTTCCTTCCTTCCTTCCTTCCTTCCTTCCTTCCTTCTTTCCTTCCTTCCTTCCTTCTGTTCTTTCTCTTTCTTTCTTTTAATGCTATTGAATATTATTATTTTATATCCTGGTCAATGCTTGAACATTATAGAATTCCCCTCTACAATTGTGGTCACCAAAGCTTTCCCACCATGGAAGTACCAATAGTCACCCATCATAGACCTCTCTGTACTCTGCCTTACACTTACCCCTCCCCCTCTTCCTCTCTATTCCTTTTCCTCCCTCTCTCAACATCCCTTATCTGTGGTTTAATTTCAAGGGTAGGTTTCAAAGTTTTTCATTGTCTGACCCTTTGTTTGTTTTTCTATAGTCTGCATAAAATCACAACATCTGGTATTTATCTTTCTCCTTTTTCACACGTCTCCCTGCTCCTAGTGTCTCTTCTAGTCTTCTTATAAGTTTCTCCAAGTCTTTTTTAGCTTTCCTTAGCTACTCAGCTCCACCATTCATTAGCTGGGAGGGAACATGGAACTTTCCCTTCTCATGGGGCAATTTTCCCTGCAACAACACCAGTGACTGAAACTCATTTTAAGTTATCAAATTTTTTGTTTTTCTCTAAAATACAAAACCTAATCTATACTGATCTGTCAAGGGAATATCTATAATTTAATTTGGATATTGTAAGTTTGAGAAACTGTAGCATGACTAAGAGTTGGTAATAAGTTAAAGAATCACTCATATTGCAGAAAATATTTAATGCTATCACAATAATATGTATAATTTTATTTTAGGGAGAGAGGAGACATGACCCTTAATTATTTGAGAACTCATAAATGAAGACAAATTATCTGCTAAAATGATGACAAAAATAGATTAGGTTTTGTTAGTTTTAAGATTGAGAACAGAGCATTTCTGGAAGATGGAAGCAATCACTAAATAAAAGTTTTGCATAAAGTGTTAAAAATGTTAAGAATTATACATATCATTTGATTTTATAGCCTGAGGGTATTAGTTACCTTATAAAAATGTGTTTGCGAGAAAGAAAAAAGCAAGGATGTGTGAGAAATTAAAATTATTTAATTTTATCATTTTCTTATATCAAGAATATTATTAGATAACCCAGACAATATATTTGTACCTATGGTATCTAATAATATTCTTGAGATTAAAAATAATGAAATTAAATATATCTATATGAACAGGTGCAAATATATATTCTATGGTATCTAATTATGTCTTTATATTATTAGATATAGATATATTATTAGATACCACAATAAACAATATATTATTAGATACCACCATATATATTATATGTGAGTATTCACATCCATAGATGCACACGTATAGAGACATAAATGTTCAGGCAGAATCCAATATATGTAAATGTGTATTCACATGTAAGAAAATTATAGGCTCTTCCTTTTTTCTTTTCATTATTTCATATCTCCATATTCTTTATCCAAATACTTTAAAACATGAATTACTTTACTCAAGATTGCCAAGTTGTTAGTGTAAAGTAAGGTTATAAAATTAGGCAATCTTTTTTTTTATATAAAAAAGTCATGTATTTGTTGCAGTAATATATATGTTCAAATTTATGTCTATAATTTGTTTCATTCTTTGTTTGTTCTGTTTTATGAACTACTAACAAACTAGACATTGGACTACTGAATGTTTTCCTATATGTTTTACAATGTTTTTAAAATTGTACTTTATTTTTAGTTAATATTGATTTGCCCTTGTATTTTACATGATGTCCATATTGTTTTGTGATTATCGAGATCATAAACCTCTTATCTTGATTTGGCATTTATAAGAAATGGTTATTCTCTTTAGACATTTTTTTCATATTCTTTGGTAATAAATTGAATCTTATTTATGAAAATAATGTAGTATAGTATACTTATATATTTAATACCACTTTATAAACTTTGAAATATATATATACATATGCAGTCTTCTGATATATTTGAAACTTAATGTATTCTGTTCCATATATTTGCTTATTCTAATTTTATTTACTGTTTTTAAGAAAGAGATTTTTATTTTTAACTTCAGGTTTATTTACATATAAGTGAATCTAAATGTGTTGTTAAATGTTTCACTCAAGACATATATATATATATATATATTATCTCTAACGTGCCCTCTTATTTGTATATATTTTTAATTCACATTTAAACTTTAAAACTGAATATTTGAGCATGGATTCTAGTTTTCTTTAATGTGACTACCTGAATCAACATATATATTCAGAGATAAACAACTTTTTATATCAAAAATTCATTAAATAGTGCTGTATTACTTTCTATTTTTAGTAAATTCTGAAACTTTATTTCTTCATAAATCATTTAGATAGGTAGTATCAAATTAGTAGAATTTTTATTTCATAAGTTAAAAATCATCACTATCACTTTAAAAAGTTTGTTTTATATTAATATTTATTGATTTCTGAGTCTTGGTTAGTTTAATATTTTTCTATATCACTGAATTCTCTATTTTACTTACTGTTTGTTCTACATTACTGCAATACGTCATTCTCATTTGGCTGTTAGTACTATCTCTTCTATTGTCATATTATATATGTCTGTTTAAGTTCATGATTCTAGTTACTCTGTGAACCTAGGTTCTGGAGTGATTATGGTTTATAGTAATGCCATGAGGGCTGTTTTCTAACATATACATATTTATTGGTAGTGGTGCTGCCTATAATTTCTGCTACAGCATAACAAGCATTGCCTATAATCCTGTTTTTAAGACATTCTTTCTCACTTTTATGTAACCTCTCAAATGTTGAGCCCTAAATTTCACAATTCTACTGACCATCTGTTCAAAGAAAGGAAGCCTTGCCCAACTGCTTCCCCTCTTTCAGTTCTTCCATTACCATCACAGTCTCATCCCAAAGCCACTCCCAGAGTTTAGGCTGCAAAGTGTTTCATGCCATTAAAATTGTGTTTGTTATTTATTGATGCACAGTGGCTGTTAATGTCAAATCTGTTTTCTCACTGTTTATGTGAGTCAAAGGTCTAAAGCAGCTCAGTTAGCTGTTGCTGAACTAAGGACTATAGGAAGCAGAAATCAAGGTGTTAACTGGGAATGCGGGTTTATTTGAAGGTTTGATTAGAAAGGGGTGCATATTCTAGCTGACTCACATATTTGTCCAACAGCCCTTGGTCCCTTGCCAGGTGTTCCTCTCCATAATGCTGCTTCAGGAAATAGCAGCCAAGTCCAATAGAGATCCAGAGTTGAGTAGAATCAAGACTGAGTTTCAGTCCCTTTGAACTTAATCTCAGTAGTAACATCCCTTGCTTTTGTAATATCATCCTCATTAGAAGCAAGTCATCTGCTCTGTACTCAAGGAGACAATAACTACAAAAAATTGTGAAAACTACTAGGTAGAAATGACTAGGGCCTATTTTATAAGTTGCCTATGACAAAAAGGAATTTCTAATTGTACAGATGCTCTTTCTTTAGTTGGGAGTCAGTGAAAGGGAAACAGTATTCTTCCAGCTGTCATTAATATAAAGGAATTTATTATTTTTTTAGTTATCCATGTAAAAGCATGTTATTGATTATTTCTCAATGCCCAAAATACAGAAAAAAAAATAGTTTAGAAATTCACCAAAGAATTTGAAGCTGTACAATTGCAGAGCTGTCTAATGTGGCATATTTTATGTATGTTCATTGGTATTTTTAGAGTTTACATCAGTGAATGCCAGTAAAATTGTTTTAGAAAGGCTGATTGATGCTGAAAAGATAGACAAGGAAGAAATACTTAGGTAAATTGCCAACATTCCCTATGTGTTCAAAGTACTTAAACAATTTCTACCATATAGGTTCAATTGAGATTGTACGATTTATTAACAAGACACATCTTTATGGAATTATAATGGAATTTGTTTCATTTGTGATAATCATAAAAATATATTGAATTATTAACTTCAGTTGATTTGATATCATCTGTTAAGTAAATGAATATTCTAAAATTAATTTTTGCCACCAGATTTATGGTAAGACATATAAATGTCATTCCTCAGTTCAACTATTTTGATATTTTAAAAAAGATATTGTTTGAGGTTGACAGGGTCACTGATTGCTACTATTTGGGTGTGACCCTCCTCTACACATGCAACAATTTATCAAGCATGTTGATGAGAATACCATGTGAGATGGTACCTAAAGGTCTTAGTAAAATACGGATTTGTTAGATTTTTTTTCTCCTTATCTAGGAAGCCTGTCATCCTGTCATCCTTCATGAGCAATGCTTTCTAGTTGAACAATTTGAGATAGGAAGAACAAATATGCTGCCACAAGCCATACTTTATAAAAGCTTGACTAATATTTAATGCTGAATGTAGTGGAAGGACTGCTGACATGAACCATTTTCACCTTGTGGAGTTTAATTCTTCTTCTATTTTTTTCTGTTCTCAGTGGTGATTGCAAAGATGAAATCTTCACCCATAGCATACAAAATTTACAGTTCCCTAAGCAAAAGGTGGTAACTATAAATTTTTTCCTCATTACTCTTTCTGTTCCAATATCCTGGTCACTTACATCTATGAATGCATTATGCTTTCAGTGCGGTACTTATTGGTGTTCTTATTTGACTGCCATCACTGACAGATGAGGACATTCTGGAGACCATTCAAGGGCTGATGCCCTTGGGTGAGGCTGAGATAAAGATGGCTTGCAGTGTGCGGAAATTAGTTATATTTCTATTGGAAAGTATGAATAGAATCACTACCTTAGCTTTGTAAATATCTCATTTTCCACCATGATAATGGACAACCTAGTAACTAATATGCCAGACTGATAGCCCATCAAGGCATCTAAACTGTAAAGGCAAAACCAAGTCTTCCTAGGTGGTGATTCTTCCATCTTCACTCTAAATAACTTGTTAATTAAAACAGAAGACCCTCCGCAATGCTAACTAAAAGTCTAATCAGAAAAAAGTATCTGAGTATAATGTTGAAAATGCACAGCAACATACAGTCTGAGAACACTACTAATACAGTATTAGATACATTCCTTTATTAAAATGTCTTACTTTAAGATAATGTTCATTAACTTCATTATGACTATACCTTATCTCAGTAAAACATGAACCTTCTGTTTTCTTTTGTTCGAGCTTTATACAATTTTATCAAATCTTAATAATCACTTTTTGTAAAACATGTCAGTGAATATTTTGCAGCATTAGTGCACTTATTTATTCCTTCCTTGATTTACAATGCAGCTCTATTCCTTTCTTCTTATGCTACTATATTGTTATTTGTATTTCTTAGCCAAATTGTTTATTTTTCTTATATCAATCATGTTTAAATATCTGTGTATATACATATAAGTGGCAGATTAACTTATTAATTTGCAGTATTACTAAAAAAGAACAATTTATAGTCTTTCAACTCTCAAAGGAAAGACTTCAATTATAGGTAGTAGATTTTGAGTGATGAATTCTAATTTTTAGCTAGTTATATTAAAATAATGGCTCAGAGTGTCATAGTTTCTTTGCCCAATTTCCAATATATAAAAATAAAATGTATAAATAAAAGACATAATATACTGAAAAATAGGTTTTATAAAGCATGTTATTAAGAGTAGGTTATAAATAAACCAATGAATACATGACATGACTAAAAATATTTCTCACAAAGAAACTAGTTTTTGTTACAAATAACATTACACTGCTAATTTGATAAATGCAAAAAAATCTATTATTTATTTGTTTTGCTTAACTTTATCTGTGAATTATATTTAATATAATTGAAATAGTAAGAATTATCTTGCCCCAAATTCCAGTCTAGGAAGCTGAAGCTGATGCGTAGAAAAATATTTTTTTAAATATGTAGTCAATGAAAACATTGTTCAGTTACAGATGGTTACTATTAAACTTGTGGAGACTTATCAGCTGAAACTAGTTCTTTAGGAAAACAAAGTTAAAACAAAGACACAAACTTTTTTCAATCAAATAAGAGAAACAAGTCCAAATGAGATGTTCATTGCAAAGCTTAACTCTCCCAGGAACCAGTATTTGGGCAACTTTGGTAGTGGTTTGGGTATGGTAACATACACAAGAAGAATGCAATCTTATACCACTGATCTATATACAGTATTGTAAACCAATGTTACCACAATAAAATTATAATATAGAAACCAAGCAAACTGAAAGTTCCATGTCCTTGAACCTCAATTTAGCAGTAGTACAGAATGCACATTGCTTTTGTCTTCACAGTGAAGCGTCTCAAATTTGTAGCTTGTAGTGGTGGAAACAGTTGAGAAGTGACTGTTCTGCATTCTTACTTAAATGAAGATGCCCTCTTTCTCTGTGACTATGATAGTAAAATATCACAGTGTTCCATTTAAAAGCATAAACCAATATTGGTTAGGTTTTTTGATAAAGATTATAAGAAAACTTTTGTGAAATGTTCTTAGAATAACCTACTAACAGATGCCTACAATAGTGTGCAGAATCAAAGTTAATTAAAAAATACAATTCACATTGAAAGGTCTTACAAAATATACAATTGTATATAAGAGCTATCAGAGCTAAAAATAGCTGTATTATAAAACTTGTTTAATAAATTAACTGAAGTGAAATTGATTCATAAGGATGAGTAATAGTTTCTAACTATATATTGTAATCCATTATTAAGTAAATAACATGGTATTCACTCTGAGTTTATAAAGTGACACATGAAAGAATGACTTCTTAACTAAAAGAGATCTCTCAATGACAGATTGATAAACTTTTCCTTAGTTATACTTATTTATTATTTAATTGAAGAGGGCCTTTTAAGAAAAAAAAGCAAAGATCTAATATTTCTCCACTGTGGTTGATGAGGTTAGTGGAGCTGTGCAATAATTATGAATGACTGAGTCATATACATATCTATCTATATATATAGAGAGAGATTATTTTTTCTAAGGAAAGATGAATAGGATAAAGTTTTTGATACAAAAATATAAAACAGAACAAGAAAAAAATCAAGAAAAATGTGCTCAAAATTTTATCAGTAAAATAATAATTCTTAAGTATTCATTAAAGGTCCTTGCTAGTACTAAACATTGTTCTCTCCTCAATTTCAATAAGCAATTTCTGGTATATTTTATGACTTATAATTTTAAGCTGATTAAAAATAACCATTAATGGAATACCTCTTTATAAGAAAGCACAAGAGCATGTAGAAATTCACATGTTAGATTTTATATGCATGAATATTTAAAATCATTTGGGAAACTTACTTTAAATAGAAGTATGGAATATATACTTGTGCCTATGTTAACTGAATTATTTGTACCATCTCTATAACGTGAAGCTTATAATAACCAGAAAGACAAAGATAAATGCTAACAAAAAAGGAGCAATATACAAAAACAAATGGTCTATATATTTTGTTTTCAGAATCAAGACAACACATTTTACTATAAAATCTCAGCCTATGATATTAGATTAAAAAAGCTATTTTAGTATCACTTGTATCTAGCTGTCCATCCATCCATCCATCCATCCATCCATCCATCCATCCATCCATCCATCCATCCATCCATCCATCCATCCATCCATCCATCCATCCTTCCATCTTTCTGGAAATTCCAACTGCTAATGAATATGGAGATGAAATGGGAAATGAATTCTAATAGACTCCTACTTGAAATAAGAATAGTAACAAGCCTTTTGGAAAGCATCTGGTAGTGAGTATTAAAGCATATGATTTAGCATTCCTGTCTTGGATTTTATTTTACAGTTAAAAACACTTGTATATAAGGATATTTTGTATATAGTATAAATTATAATATTCCTGCAGTGTAATCTCTTTATATATTAGTTATTAGACCATAGGTAATATGTGTTTGTGTGTGTATATGTATAAAGAAAATAATGGTTTGGAATCTTCAGTCTCTGAAAGTGATATAAAATTAAAATTTTAAATATATCATATAAAAGATATAAGAAAAACTATAACCATGTGAAACAACTTCATAATAAATCATCTTTAATATAGACAATGATAAAAACAAAAGAATTGTAGTTAATCATTATAGTTTAGGTTCACCAGGATTTCATCATAAGAAATATTTACATCTGCATGGTAGTCTAACCTATGGTCTTCTACCTCATAGTACATAGCTGTAGACATTGTTTCCTTGAATAGAAAAAGGGTAAATAACTGAGACAATGACAAGCTTTCTCAGACTCTAGACTCTTCACTGCTCTTGACTGAAAAAAAGTAGCCTTCTTAAATGGTAACATAGTTCCCAAGGTTAGCTGTTCTTAATTCCCTACACCAATTTGATACTTAGTGAAAGATGACTAATCTGGATGTATTGAGAAAAGTCTAGCTGAATCCTTAGGGGAAGCTGACCCCACATTGACTAAGGCCCACTGACTGGGATTCTAAGATTGCAGCTCAAAACATTTCTACATGGTATTCAACTGTAATAGAAATGTTTTGTTACAGGTAAGTCTCAAGGTTTCACTTAGCATCCCTGGTGTGTGTATATATATATATATATATATATATATATATATATATATATATATGTATATATATTTATATATATATATATTTTAAAGAAGAGCTGGGTAGATGACATTTTTTTACTCTTTTGCAAAGAATTGATAACAAAGAGCTTAAGAAAACTGCTATTGCTGTGTTCAAGGAGAAGAAACATTCTGCTTAGATGAAAAACATACAATACCCACTAAGATAATTTAGTTTCTTAGGTTTGTTGCTTGCTATATATCCAATAGTGCATTTTCAGCTTACAGTAAAAATTTTGAAGTTTTTCTTTTTTTTTTGTAATTTAAATTGAATGGTATTTCATTTCTTAATAAATAGGCAAGGCTAGTCTACAAAGCAGCTAGTAGTAAAAGAACCTTGTTAATATATTAATAGCCTTATCAAATGTTGCCATAAAATTTCATCACTCTCTGTTGCCATGCCTCATCTAAACTTAGGAGCCATTTATATGGCATCAGAAGCAATTGGTTGTAAGACTCTTGACATATTGATATGACTCTGGACAAATCAGGCTTGAAATATATTGATACAAATTACTTTCCTCACAGTGATGTCTTGTTTCTTTTACCACTATTATTTCTCAAGCTTCCACAGAGCATAAAACCACCTCATGATATATTGAGCAATGAATAGCAGGATTAGTCAACATTCAGGTAACATACACAAGATCGTTCTGAAAGAAAAACAATCCATACATTTCACCAATAACCAAACAGGCTGCTGTATAGGTGTCCAACATTTAAGTATTATTATATTAGTATACAAGAGTTCTTCTGCATAAATTAGCATCTATACATGTAAGACTATACATACTACCATCTTTCTATAAATTAGTATTTATATTTATTAAGTAGGGAAAAGCCAACATTGAGCAATTAATTATAAAAAAGTGTACTACTTGGCAAGTACGACTTCTCAAATCTTTACTATAGCATAGAAATCAAACTTCAAAGCAGTGCCTCAAGTCACTGAATTGATAGAACCATAGAATATGAAATGTGTCAAAACTATTCAAAGTATAAATTTATCTCTAGTTTTTTTTTTTCAATTAATCAACCAAAACTGAACCACCAAGATCAAAAATCTGCTTGTGAACAGTTAAGGTTTTTTATATTTATTGTATTTCAAAATAATTATGAACCATCAACTAAAAAACTCTTAAGCAAATCAATAATTATACTTGCCTTACATTATAACTCAATTTGATGTCAGAATATGGAATGCAATTTAGTGAAATGAATGAAGTTATTTGTGAAATTGTGACTTATATAATATTTTCGCAGAATATAAGCAGTCACCTTAATTAACAAATTCTATAATGAATTTCAGTGCATGAAATGTTAACATGTCTTAATAAAATTATAAATGGGAATTTTTACTTTTTTGGTAAAGATATTTAACCTAATATTTAAATTTAAAGAGCAAAATAATTAAATGCTGTTAGAAATGATTTCATTATTACTCATAAATACTTTTGTATGTAAATGCAACTAATTTTTATTAAAAATTTAATACAACATTTTTCTTTCTGTATGTCATGAAACACCTGATAGCAATAACTATTTGGCCTATTTGGCACATATTGAGGTAGCAGGATTTTTTTTTTTTTCTTAGACACTATCAATTTGAATTTTTATAAAGATGCTCTTATGGAGTTAGAAAATTCAAAGCATTTTTAAATATAAACTTCTTGCATTTACTTTTCCAAATGTTGAATTATGGCTAATTTAAACTGATCAACTCAGTTGATGTGCCTATGTTAAGGACTAAACTTATACTTTCTCTAATAACTTACATGAAAATGGAATTCGTCCATAAATCAAGAAGTATTTTTGAGGAGTCATTAAAACCAGATACTTAAAATTTAAAGATAAACAATGCAAAAAGCTTTTACTTTAAGCAAAGGCTGGAAAGATGGTTAAAAGATGTAAAATCATTTTAAGACTAAATATAGATAATATTCAACACTCAGATATTTGTTTGACTATGATATAGTCAAGTATCAGAAAAGGCAATGTGATACATGTTGTTACTTTACTAGATTTTTAGAGACTTTACATATACTTTCAGAATAACTATCAAAATTTTATTTTCTCTAATTTAAATTCTTGTTATTTGAAAGTTAATTTAACAAAGTATTTGCTATTGTGGATATAGTTTTTTGAATCAAGAATATATATGTAAGAATTGGATTGTACATTAAAAGATAAAATAAATTGCTTAAATTATTTTTCTTGTAATGACATTATTGGAATTGTATACTTATTTTAATAAGGCGAAAAAAGACATCTAAACATGACCAAGAATAAAGAATAAAAGATTCACTCAAATTTTTCTTTGAGTGAAAGCAAAGACCCTGTTTAACAGATGTTAAAGAGATGGGAGAACCTCGGGGTAGAAAAAGATGTAATGTGTGTGCAATCAATAATAATAAAGTAAAAAAGAAAAACAAAACCAAAAACAAAGGCTGGATGTCTATTTATTATTTTGGAGAGGCAGGAATGATTGTGTAATGATGACCCTTGTCTTTTCTGGGATGTTTGTTAATCAGCTAAGAATGAGGTCTTCTGTTTCCCCCTCTCATGGAAAGCCTACAGATGATCTCACTCTCTTAAGTACCTACAAATGCTGGAAAGCTGACAGGGTATTCCCTGAAACTCCTATAATCAATTACTGCTTTCTACAAACTTAAAAAGAAAAAAAAAAAGCACACATTTTAAAGCTACTCCTATGTTCCTCTCATAAAATTATATGAATAGAATATATGTGTGTGTGGGGGGGTGTTTCCTCTATTGAATCTACAATCCAGTGATTTACTTGCAACTCGGAAAAAGCATTTTCTCTACAGGATGTCAGGATATCAAGGTTCCATTCCAAGGTTCCAAGGTTCCATACGTGTACCTACTGGCCAATGTGTTCTAGACTGCTTCTATCATCCCTGCTATTATTGGTAAATAATTTGATACCATTGTAGTTCATGAGACCCAATGCTTAAGATCTATTGTAATGCATCAGATTATACATTTTACTGGAAATTAAAAATGTAAGGTGGGATATGTGATAATCTATAGGAATGATATCAATAATAACAGAGGTCATAATATTAGCATGAAGATTGGCAGATATGTTTGATAAAACTGTATATTTCCCTGGAAGATGTTAAATAAAGCTCACAATGCAAAGTTTATTTCAACCTGTTCACAACTAAGAGATGCAAGTCAAAGAGCTAAACAGCATCTTGACTGGTCTTGTGAAAAAGTGACAGCACAAGTCTCTGGGCAAATCAGTAACTATAAAAAAAAGACTGATTTTGAGGTTTATTGCAATGTAAGAACTCCCAGGTTGAAGTCTATGAGGCTGTAATATGGTAAATTTTAACAACCCTCTTTGTTTGCCTAACTGGGCCTAATTGAATTTTCTTTGTAGAATCCATGAAAATTCAAAATTTTTTTTTACTAATTCCAAAAATTCTCATTGAAAGGTTCAGAATTTTAAGACAGTCCATTCCTTCTTTTCTATCTGTCTAGACTAAATAATTCTAATATCTTCCATGCAAGGATTCAGTTGGAGCTCTGATTAAATGAATTACACCCAGGTGTTACCAGGAGCTCGGATTATTCTGTTTCTTGTTGGAAGATTTGAAACTGCTCTGTGATAGTCATTTGATTCATAAACCATTTGTACCACAAAGTGGTAATCTGCAAGGTATGAGAAGTTCTAGGGTTCTGGTTAGTTGGGAAAGTTGAGAAACCATAGTTGAATGACCTATGACATACAATATGAAATGAGACAATAAAGTCATGCCTTGAGATATTAGAGATACATATCAGAGGTATGTCAGACAGAGATACTCTGAGATGTAAAGACGTATCAGAATGCTGCTATAAAAATTGTATCATATGTTGCATGATTTTAAATGTTTATTATTTCAGAAAGAGATTTTCTTCATATGCTCTTAACTTATTAAGAAGTTAGAAAAATGAACAATTAAATAATGAAATCAAGTGATATTTTAGGTTATATTAGATGCATTATATAGTGAAGCAGCACCATTTTACAACTTTGTCAAGTTTTTCACAATATTTCTTCTCTCAGATGTATTCACCATATCTCCCACCATCAAGGGACCTAAAATCCTCTACCATATTCCATTGTGCTAGCCCTTGCTGTTTTTGCTACTTCCCTTCTTCATCTACCCCAAATCTCATTTCTATACTCAGGTTGCAGGGGTCAGTTTTAACGTTTGTCTTTGTTCAATATTTGTTTAATCTATATTCCATTATAAAGTGTAATCATCCAATGTTTCTCTTTCTCTTGGGTTGCTGTATAGAAGATTCATGTATAGTCTTTTGAGAAACCTCAACACTTCTTTGCATAGAAATTGGTAGTCTATATTTTCAACATTTCCTTTCACAACTCTTGGGCACTAGATGTATCTCTCCTTGCAATGTTCTCTTTGGAAAGGTGTTTTAGTTCTTCTGCCCATGTTTTTATTGTTTCTTGTTTGTTTTCTTTTGCTTTAGTTGTATGAGCATTTTAGAGATTTATATCAGTCTTTTGCCAATGTATGCAAACATTTTCTTTCATACGGCAGGGTATTTGTTTTGTTTACTCTCTCTTTCACTGTACAGAGGCTTTGTGGTCTTAATTATTTATATATTCATTTGTTTTCCTTGCTCCTGTGGATAATTCTGCACAGATGGTTTTGAAATTTAAGTTATGGGGAGCTTTACGTACATTTTCTTCTATGCATTTTATGGTTTTTAGATTATATCTTAGTCTTTAATCTATTTTGAGTTTATTTTTTGTGTGAAATAGTGATCTAGTTTCATTCTTTTGCATGTGACAGTCCCATTTCTAAAATGTATTTATAAAAGAGCTCTCCTTGTTTCTATGTATGTACTTTGTTCCTTTGTCTTAGATTACTTGTCCATAAATGCAGAGTGTTCTTTTTGAGCTCTTGTCTCTATTCTACTGGTCAGTTTTTGTTCCAGTACCTTGCTATTTAGATAAATATGGCTAAGCATTATAGGTTGAAATCTGTGGTATGATTATTTCCACTTTTCTCTCTTTGGTCAGGAGAACTTTGGTTACTTTTTATGGTTATAATATCAAGTAGGCAAACAAACAAAACAGGATACTTTATTAAACTTATGAACAAGGGCAGTTGACCTTTTAAAGCCAGTCACACTCCAGGTCCTTTCCAGCCCACACATGCAGTAGCAAGACCACATAAACCTTAAAAGGAGGGAAAAACTGCTCTACTTATTAAAAAGAACAAAGCAAACAAAAGTCACTGGAGGGTACAAAGAACCCATTTGGTAATCTTACCCACCCGTCCAGAGTCTAGTCCAAGAAGCACAAGGCAGCAGCAGCAATGTGCATCCATAAAATGGCCACTGCCCCACCTTCAAACCAAATGAAGAAGCCAAGATGGCATTGTCAACCCTTCTTCAAAAGCAGAAGATTCAAATCCAATGAGGAAAACCAGAATGGCATCATCAATTCTTCTCCAAAAGATACAGCTCCAGCATTCTCTCAGCTCCAACTCTAAAGAGGCCTGGAAACCAGCAAGACTCACCCAATACAGCAGCAGCAACCACTTCAGGTATCCCACAATGAAAACAGCAACACGGCAAGTAGTTTTAATTCTCCAGATAATTTCCAAGCCTCAGTTTTAAAGTTAAGCCAAGTTATCAAGCACTAACTTTCCGAGTCCACTCACACAAGTCACAAGTCTCTCTACAACACGCTTTCCCAGGCTCCAAGTGGCCTAGGCCAGGGATGGGGCACTGTCTGTTCCCACCACTGGAAAGTGGCAGCTTGTGCTGCTCCCACACCTGGAAGCTGGCGACTCCTGCTGCTCCTCTGCTTTCTCTGTTCTCTTCTTTTCTCCACATGATTTGACTCAGTCTCCTTCCTAATCTCCTGATACTAATCCTATCATGAGGAGGCTTGGCTTGGCTTCACTTTTCCAAGTCTGCACCTACCAATGAAAGGATAGCTGCTATTTTAATGCAGCACCACCAATACTGGGTGTCACAGTCCCCTAATTTCACCACAGCCACCCAACAGTTATATAGAGGAATTTCAGGTTTTTTTTTTTTTTTAAATGCCATTGGGATTTTTACTTCCTAATAAATTGAATTTGCAATGAATCTGTAATTGCTTTGGGTAGAATCATCATATTTTGATGCTGCTGATCATTCCTATATGTAAAGGACTATCTATATTTTGTTTGTCTTTGATTTCTTTTTAAAGTGTTGTATTGTTTTTCTTGCATTGGTCCTTCACTTTTGTGGTTAGGTTTATTCCCAAGGTATTTAATTGAGGGGGGAGTGTTGAAATTTTAAATGGGATGACTTTCTTGTTTTTCTAGCTCACTGTTTGCATAGAGGAAGTCAACTGATATTTTCATGTAAATTTTGATGAACTATAATTTGGAGAGTAGTTAACTAGTCTCATAGTTATCTGTACATGTATTCTTTTCTAATCCTAATACAACAATTTTGTAAAATGAATACATCAGAGTGTATCTAAAAGATTTCAACAGGAATTTTGCTATAGTCATAAACTCTGAATTGGTAAGCTATGAAAAATTATTACATATGTCTCATGATAAAAAATATAGATGATAGGAAGGACAAGGTAGAAATTTCAGTCACATATAAAGCAATGATTTAATTAGAGAGGGCAAACAAGGAAACTTAGTATGAATAGCAGGATATATCTATCTATAAATTGCTACTTATAGATAGCTATATCTATATAAGTAAGTCTCTCTATATAAATACATCTAATGTAGAGAGATGGAGATATATGCACATAGTTAAAGTGTATTTAAATTCCTAGCAAAGTGTCCCTGTAAAAGTGCTGAAATTTGGTCTATTTCAGTTTTCAACCTCTGATTTCGAAGTGGAGACTGAAGAAAATTCCAGCAAACACATTATAAAGTTTGTCAAACATAGATGAATGCAAATTTGATGCTAACAGTCAATATAATTCCCTATTGTTATTCTAAACCTTTTAAGAAAAGGAACCATAGTGAATATAATTATATACTTGAATGTCACTTGATTTAAATAAAGGCTGTGTCATTGTTTTCTTACTCTCCCCTGAATATGTCAGTTTCATTTTGCTTCATGTCTTTGCATTGTTCTTCTTTGGTTTTGAAGGTTTGACCTATCCTAATTTACATTTGGCTCTCTCTCAGAAGCCTCTTTAACCTCTACCCCTGCTTATGACAATGTATCATTATTACTACTTTATATTTTATTCACTATAGGCATGTGAAATATTTTGTTAATGTACTGTGTGTCTCATGCATTTTCAATAATGGATGGACTCTTTATAAGAGCAAAGACCACCTAATGCTTATTCACTCTTTGAAAACCCATAATAGTGCCCTTTAAACAGAAAATGTTCAAAATTATTTGTTGAATAAAGAAAACTCAGTGCATATAATGATTAGCTTATAGTCAGTATGATTTTTCTCAGTTTTGGAAAGTAAAATCTATAATTTATATTTTCAGTTTTTAGAAATTCATTTACCATTGGTTTTTGACTTTATTTTTGATCAACTGGTAAGAAGCTGACATATAAATCTTAATAGTGATTATGTTATTAAAACACATCTATATCTAAATAAGTAAATTTCCATCAAAATATTTTTCTTCATAAAGGATTACTGTCTGGAAGACAACACTTTACTGATATTTCAGCTAGACTTATTACACAAAATACTTACCTAAGGAAAAATTTTCTCATGAATGAGTTATTATTATAATACAATCTATCAAAGATTGAGAATAAAGTAAACTTTTCATGTTAAATCAATATCAAATTAAGTTCACCAAATCTCTTTGGCTAATATTTATTTGACAATAAATGTAGATTTTTTTGAAGTGAAAGCTAGTTTAAATTCAACCAGTAAATTCACTAATTCACTTCTCATCTGTTTTATGTATTGAGAGCTTACTGGGATCAAGATATTATGCAAATTATATACTAGCAATTCTTTTCTTAAAATATTTCTAATTTTTTCATTATTCTAAGGGATAAAGTTCAAACATATTAACAATGTGCAAAGTATGATTAATATCCACATTTGCTTGTCTTTTCCTTTCATGCCATGTAACTTGACCTTTATGTTATCTGGAAAAGGGGTGTCAAGCTCTTTTTACCTAAAAATTCTTTTCCCACGTTTCCTAAACCAGAGTCAAATCTTAACCTATTGCAAGCCAGGCAAATCTTTGGTAATCTTTAAACTTCTACAGACTAGTTACCTTTGTTATTTAAATACCTGCTGCTTACCCCAGCTCTCTCTCTGGAGACAAAGGGGAAAAAATGTTAAAACACTTAAACTGTGGATTCTTGGCCACCTGTAGCAACTGCTATGCAATTTCAAAACCAGACCTTTCAAAGCCAGACCAAACTCTTATTAAAGTGATCATACTATTTATTACTAAACAAGAAAATGACTGTCTATTCTCCCACCATTCCATTCTCTCACCATTGTTCCAAACTGTCTTTAGTCTCTGGTCACCTCACCACATGTCCAGTCCAATAAATCTGAGTCAGTGGCACATGTTCTAAACAAGCAGAACATCCTTCTTTTTCTCTTATGATATATCTGGACTTTCTTCAAGTATGTAGTTGAAGGTGTGATGTTCTCCTTTTTTTTCCTTTGGCATTCTCTCTACTTTAAGCAGTAGAAAACAGGAAGCAACAAAGTTCATTTACTCAGACGTAGCTCATGGCTCCTCCAAAAGCATCTGAGTCAACTAGTTATGCCAAACTCCAACACAATAGTTCAAATCTCTAAACTATTCAGAATCCTTCAGCACCCACCCTTGGATTATGCATGCTAAGGCCCTGAGTTCACGGCTGGCTGAAGGTGGTAGGCCCCAGGCTATTGCCATGTGTATGGGCTCACATTCTCCCAAAATGGCTGAATTCTTTCTCCTTCCCCTAAGTACTTTTTGTATCATCCTTCCCTTCTTGTCCCACTCAGACAGGTCTCAGGAGGGAGTCCTGTCAATCAACTCACATCACAAAAGCTTTGGTTTTCCTTCCTCCTCTCCCCTTCTATCTCTAAAAGAAAGTAACTTTAAATTTTACAATTTATGTAATTAAATTTAATAAAATGTAAATTTTAATTTTACAATTCTAAAGCAAGAAGTAACTACTTTTTCCTAACGTTATCAATGTATGTATCAGCTATGTTAATACAGGTACCCATGGAAGTACCCTCAAACACTACTAAAACCATGCCTATTCTGTTATATTCTGCTGGAATATGCCAACTTGTTTTGGCATTGCATTCGTGTTTTTAGCTCTATCTGGATTTCTCTTTAGTCAAAATCATTTTCTTCCTCAAACTATTCATCCTTCAAGCCTCAGATCAAATTGATTTTCATCATTAAGGATTCCCTGACCTCATGTTTCTTCTGTTTATGGGATAGACTTTAAGATGGCTTATGTGAAATTAATTTGTTTACAGGTCAATTTCATTGGCCTTTGAAGGATAAAAAGTTTATTCAGACCTTTAATGAGTTCTGAGCAACTAAAGCAACATATTGTGAAATGAAAGATATTAAAAGAAAAAAAAATAGATGTTTGTCTCTAGGTCTATCAAAGTATACTTTGACTTCTGTCCTTTGAGGGTTTATAATCCTCATTCAAAAAGTAATTTTGAACACATCCTGTTTTGAGGATACCACTTTGGGTTTTTTTTAAATGTGAATAAGCAATAGGAGGTTTTTGTTCTTAAAAACATGCATCCATTCTTTAAAAATGTTAATACAAACAGGAAATTAACAAACTATTTCAGATAGCTTTATGTGAATAATATACAAAGTAATGTGACACATTGCCAAAGGAAGAGGTAGAAGTAGGAGAGGAGAGAAGGAGGTAGAGAGAGGAAAAGGGACAGGTAATGTATAACACACACATAAAATTGTATTATGCATTATATATTGGTGAGAAATTTAGTAACACTGAAATTCAGTGGTGTGTCTATCATAGAAGTAGAAATTTATATGTTAAAGAGTTATGATTTAATAAAGGAGGACCTATTTGGCATCATGCTGGGAGAAGCATGAAAAAAAACAAGTTTTACATACAGATTTGTGGATGGATGACTACTTAGCTGGGATTAATGTGGGATAAATTATATAATAATGAATAATTGAACAGATTAAAGGGTTACATAGAACTCTGGGGATGTTTCAAAGATACATATCAGTTTTATTATTATACCTTTCTCTTTATATATGCCCATTTTCACAATAATACTGTATGCATCGCCCTTAAAAACCAATTTGTAATTATAAAGCCTAAGAACATTTTATTCATCTGAGAGTCCTGAAAATGTAAGTCAATAATCTCTGCATCTAAATTCATTGAAAATAAAAATTCTTCAAATAAAAAACCAACAGACATAATTTATCTGAAATTTATAAGTTAAATGAGGGCAATTTAATTTCTTTTTGCTTTGAGATATGTTAATTAGAAGATACACTCAACTATTCAAACACTATAGCTTGCATTTTACTTTAATTACCTCATTCAAGGCCTGTCTTTAAACATCAGATATTGGAATATGTATTGGAAATTAGGATTTCCACATAGGCATTTTGGGGTAAATACCATTCAGCTAATATTTTTCAACTTTTTATTTATTTATTTATTTTTTGAGACTATGTCTTACTATTTTTGCCGGTGGAACCACAGGTTCATGTTACCTGGGGCACCACAGATTCAAGCAATCCCCAGCCTCAGCTTCCCAGGTAGCACAGATTACAGGCATGTGCCACCCATGCCCAGCTATTTTTTGGGACTCGCTCCCTGCCCCCAACAGGACTCAAACAGTGATCCCTGGCCCTAACCATGATTTCCTAGGCTGCCACATACAGGGATGCACCATCTTGCCCGCCTATTTTTTACCTTTCAATCCTACAAGACAAATATGCTTCCTGTATGAGTATATATTCCTACTACCTTAACAGTACCCAGTCTAACTCATGCCATCATTAGCTTTAAGTGCAAAATCTCATCTAAATATCACCTACACTAGGTTTGGTTGAGACTTCTGATATGATTCATCCTGGGACAAAATTACTCTTCATTAATGAATCTATGAAACCAGACAATTTAATCCTTCTAAAATAAAATGATGAAAAGCATATTATAGGTAGTTCCATTGCAAAAGGAGAAAAATCAGAAAGAAGATATGATCATAATTCCTAAGTGCAACTTTTGTTCATTTTTTTATAATTAATATTTTTTTTATTTTTGGATTTTTATAATACATGATTGAATAATTGTTGATCCCCATGGGATTACCCCATCCCACCACACCACCACACCCTTTTTGGTCTCTTTGCCTTCTTTCTTTTTGCTGTTTGTCCATTTTTAGCCATTTAGTCTTTTTTTTTTTTTTTTAAATTTTCATTGGCCAATCCAAATGCCTTTGGCTTGTATCCATGCTTCTTATTTCTTGGTGGCTGTTCTTTCTGTTGTTTTTTGCCTCATTTTGCTGCTCCATCCCATTATGTTTCAGGTCTTTGGCTTTGGGGATCTGACTCCCAGTCTTATGTTTTGGTAGAGCTGCTCCTCAATGGGGACAGCCATTGGCTGAAGGTAGATCTTCTAGTCTCCTTTTTAGAGCTTTGCTGTTGAGTCACTGCCATTCTGCAGGCATCCTCCCTCTGGCCAAGAGGGTGTGCTTTTCCTTATTTACTGCATCTCTGTGCTGGGTTTTGGTCACAGTTACCCAGTAAGTGGTAGGCATAGCTCTTTCATGTTTGTTCTCACAGTTCAGTGCTTGGTGATCTTGCCTTGCTTTTTTTTTTGAGTCCTGCCTTAAAAGCATTTGTTTTTAAAGTCTTGTTGTTCCTTGCCTCTTCTGTTTCTGTGGTTGAAGTTTGTCCTGATGTACTTATTGCTGGTGTGGCCTCCTTGGGTGGAGGCTAAATGAGATAGGACTGTGGTGAACCCCCCCATCCCCCCCCAACTGCACACTGCACTCTGCTTCTTGGCAGGCCTCAGGTGTGCAGTGCCTGCACACTGGCCATCCCAGGCATTCCCTGGAAGCAGTCCCTGGCCACACCCCATCCCCATCATGCGGGGGGGAGGGGGGTGAAAGTCAGTCACACAATGGGCTTGGTGGTGACAGATGTCCAGGCCGCCACAGGCATGGGCCAAAACTGGCCCACGTGGCACCCGCACGCTATTTGGAACGGCCCCTCGGGACTGAACCCCGCAGCTCCATTCCACCTACCCTTTAGAGGTGGACAGAGCCAGTGCGTGTGGGCGCAGTGGCCCCGCCATCATGGCAGGACCATGGGGGGACACATGTTGAGCTGCCCTTGCTGCACACTGAGCTGACTGTCCTGGCTGGTCCCCTCTTTTGTTCATTTTAAGGCTTGAGAATGATCCTCCCTGATTCAATCTTCTGTACATTTTCCAGGATCACCAGGTGGTAGTGTACTTAGAGCATCAAAGGAAGTGGCAACCCTACCTCTGGGCTTAGACCCCCAAAGCCCTAAGTGGAAACTCTGCTCTACTGAATCACAGAAATAAGCACTCTGCCTTCTGGATATGTTCCCTACAGGCTCAATGGTAGACCTTTAAAATACATTTGGGGTCATTTTCCATCTTCTTGACAGATGTCATGTGTATAGAAAACTTGTTCAGACTGTCTCGCAGAATCTTGGCGATGCAACAGCCTTCATTCTTTTGTCTGTTTCTTTTCCCTTCATTCATCTCTACTGAGATGGTTCATTGAATCCATAAGTTGTACTCATAATATCTGAATAGCAGGTATTTACTCAGGTCTACCCTTGACCTAGTGATATAGATAAGCTGAAAAGTTTTCAAATCTTGAAAGTCTGTGTTTTTTTCATTAGCATTTTTTTTCAATTTATCTTCCTCTCAATTTGACCTGCAATAGCAAAAATGTACTAGGCAGTCCCTTCAACACTTTGCATAAAAACATGTCTCAGCAAAATATCTAAGTTAATCACTTCTAAATTATACATTCCTCAAGGAATTATAAATCCATGCCACTTTTTGATAGGGGTTATCTTTTCTCCAGTTCCCAATAATGTGTTTTTTATTTCCATCTGAAGTCTTACTAGAGTTCCTTAAACATTCAAATTTCTACCAAAACCATTTCAAGTAACCCCAATCTTTCCTAAAATAGCTTTGAAATTTAGCATCTATCCACTATCCAATTCCAAACCATATCCACATTTTCAAGTATTTGTTACAATCACATCCCACATCCCAATAGCAAAATCTTCTGGTCATGGTTTTCCATGTAAACAAAACCAACATGTCTGAGTATGTCTAAATCTTAACTCTTCCTCTCACCAGTCTGCCTCAGAGATACTGTTGGTTTGGTTCCAGACCATTGTAGTAGAAAATATTAAATAAGTCAACAATTTTTTAAAAAATTCTTAGTGTATACAGTTATATTTAAACTATAAAATAGTCTATTAAATATGCAATAGCATTATGTCTAAAAATGTAGACATTTTAATTAAGATGTACTTAACTTTCGTAAAATACAAATTCTTTGAGTTGTTAAAAAAAATGACACCAATAGACTTGCCAGTGGCAGAGTTGCCATAAACCTTCAATTTATGAAAAGTGTGATCTGCAAAGTGAAATAAAGCAAAGTGCAGTTGGAAAGAGAGAGAAAAAGAGATTATAAGGAATTGACACACGTGATGAAGGAATCTTGGCAGGTCAGAAATCTGCAGTGAAAGCTGGCAAAAAGAAGATTCAACAAATACCTTCAGCTTGAGTCCAAATGTGATTTGCTGGCAGAAATCTATTTTCCTAAGGGTCAGTCTTCAAATGATTAAATGTGATCCACTGACATATGGAGAGAAATATGCTTTACTGAGCCTACTGATTTAAATGGCAATTTTATCTAAAAATTACCTTCACAGAAACATAAAATCTAATAAGATATCTAGGCTAGGTGTTACACCCTAAGTTAACATGTACAATTAAGCATCACAAGGGGTATTTGTTCTCTACTGATCCTGTTTCATAGACCCCCCCAGTAATTAAGATATTGATACATATCATTAAGACCACAGTGAAGCTAGAAACTAAATTACATATGCAAATAAAACATTTCAAAATAGTAAAATAGCTATTGAAAAAATCATGCTTTGTAGAGAAGACAGAATTGAGACAGTTTTAGAACTTTAATATTAAAACACAGTTATCCTTAAAAACTGGGTTTGTTTATGTAGATATGTTAAAGACTGTTTTAAACTAAATTTATTGTAATATTGACAAAAACAAATGCAAAAGCTAATTTAAATTTTATTCCCTTAAAACATATATCAATGAATATTATGGGAATTGGTTCAAGTAATGAAGTAGTAAGGAAAATATTTTTACTAAATTTATTAAATAAACCAACTATGTCACTGCCACATTATTTTGTTTTTATTTTTCCTTTGTATGTATCTTCTACTTTGTTATGATAATTTATTTTCATGATGCTGTCATTTTAGAACTCATAATTTTAGTGTTTAAAATAATTTTCTTTGACTTTCATTATTATTATTGACTAGAAATAGTTTTTATATTTATCACTGATAAGATGATGACAGCTTTAATGCACTTTTCTAACTTGTCTCTGATTCTTACAGTGCATTCTGACACCTGATAAATGCAAAACAACTTCAAAAGCACTTAGCCATGTAAATAACAGTGCTAAAAGCATTATTAAAAAATTTGAAATCCAGAGATGTATTTAGTTACAACTAAAAAATGCAAAAATCATCAACCCTACCATTAATATACAAATGCTTGTGAATGATGACCAACCAAAATGTTGCTTGATTAGGAAACAATTTGCATGTAAAAGCATATTGTGTGTGTGTGTGTGTGTGTGTGTGTGTATCTGTGTATTAAGTGTTGACATTTACTTCAGGAAAGAAATTGATTCATTTTTGTTTAGCATCAGACCTATATTTATATAAGATGTAATAAATCATCCCATAAATTTCCCAAAATTCATATTTATTTTTCCTATAATTGCACTCAATTTGTCAAACTATTATTTCAGTGTTATATGTGCCATTATTTGAAATGCTGTTTTGTGCCAAAAGTATACCCACCCATCATCCCTATATATGTTGGGAGGTTAAGTGGAGGAGATATTAAAATAAACTGATAACTGAGAAAAAAATTTATGACATTGTAGTGATTACACGGTTTGTATGCTTGAAATTCATCTTCTATATACACTTAACAAAAATTACTGTCCCTTCTTCTAAAGGAGGGAAACCCTATCTATGAAAAATATTACCTAAAGTCAGCATCTTATGATGAGGTATGTTATTTTAAGAGTGATTAGCATTTTGGTTTTTTTCACTGATTATTTTTACTACAAAAAAATTCTCACTTTGAATTTCTTGTGCCTATCCCTCCCTCATTTTTATCCTCCTCCCCCTCTCTTGCTCTATGTTTCAGTTCTGCTGATAGTTACTTTTAAAATGTCCTTGTTTGTTTGTTTGTTTAAACTATATTCCACATATAGTTGATATCATCCAGTATTTCTCTTTACCTTTCAGGCTTATTCCCCTAACATGATCCCTTCTAGGTCCATCCATGTTATCACAAATGCATCAAGATTAAAATGATGGTTCACAGGTGATAAAGTGGTCAGAGAAACTGGGTTCTCTGCATGAAACTCAGGGGAGCCTTATACATAGTTCAGGCTGCACACTATGTGAATTTTTTGTTGTTGTCACTGTTTGGCCCTTTGTGTCTTTTTCCTTCTGGAGTTATATCTTTGTCTTGTGGGAAGATACGCTTTCTTGGGACATAGACCGTGATACTTAGATTTTCAGTAGTGATTTTGCATATAGAGGCCAGGCCAAGCTTATTTGGCTTGTATCATTGCATCCTTCTTCTTGGTGGCTGTTACCTCTGTTCTGTTTTCTGTCCCATATTGTTGCTTTCTTTGCCATGTGTTTCAGGTCTTTGGCTAAAGGAACCTGGCTTCCAGATTTTTATTTATTTATTTTTTATTTATTTAGTTTTGTTGTTGTTGTTGTTGTTGGAAAGGGCATTTTGTGTTTTTGAAAGAGATAATGAAATTGTTTAAATCTGTTATAATGATGTGTACTTGTGGGAGTTATTGACAAATACTAGTTCTGAGATTCATTAATTTATTTTCCATTGATATTCAATAGGAAAAAATATGATCTACTGTATTGGAAATGAATATCTCCATAAATATAAATCTAATTACCTAATCCACCCTCTGCAAATGCAAACAATCTTGCATCCATCAGGTGATAATTAACTTGCCTTCACTGGTCATTTGGTTTACAAGTAATCTAATTTCAAATTTGAGGTATGCTTTTTACAAGGGCGTGAACTTAGGACAGATTTGATTTTTCATGATCCTGTTCTCTGGACATAACAATATCTGGATAAAAAGATTTACATTTTATAAAACTTCAATTAAATATGTATGCTAGCTAAGCATTGACATACTGTCTGGTAGAAGAAAGGGACCTAATAAGTTAGCGCCCATTACATTTCAAAAAGTAGTACAATTCTGTATCAGGATGATGTGGCATAAACACACACACACACACATATATATGTATAAGCATATACATATATATGTGCATACATATATAAACATATAATGGATATTATACAATTCAGGTGTAAAACAATAAAAAATAATTTCTTGCCATCTGTGAGCATGGATGGAAGTGCAGGGAGTTACAGTTATGCTAAAATAAAATGTCAGAAGGAGAAAGAAAAATACTGGATGGTGCCACTTATATGTAGAATATAGAGAATAAATAAAAAGGGTCAAATAAAACCCAAATAACAAGTCCTAGATACGTGTAGAACTGAGGCTTCCAGAGGAGAAGGGAGGGGATAGCAAAAATTGGGGATGGCAACATACATTGAAGGGTGTGATCCTATACCTCTAACTAAAATTCAGTATTAAAAGTCAGTTCAACTGCAATTAAAAAATAATAATAATTATACCTCAGGTAACTTCTCAGGTTTTATTCAATAAATAGGGTATAAAGAATTTGATAATATCCACTAAATTATTTTATATCACCTATATCATAATGCATTTTCCCAATTATATCACTGTCTATATCTTAGTGACTTACTTTAATTATAGAGTTTGTTAGTTTTTTTTGTTTTGTTTTTTTGTTTGTTTGTTTTTGTTAACCAATGGCAACATGAGGTTTTATAAAAGGAAGCAATTTCATTGGCTTTGAATGCTTTGGGGAACAGATAAGTATGCAATTATAAAAATGTGCTTCAATACTGTCCAAGATATTATGGATATTTCTGAAGTAACAAAATGACAGTGAAATTAGTTCAAAATGACATAATAATTATATTAATTATTACCAAATTGTATGGGTGTTAATGTATTATTTGGAGAATGTACTTATGTCATTCACATTTGTTTAAAAATTGAAATTCTTTAAAGCAACAACTCATTTGACAACATGGATTATTAGTTATTTGGCAGTTATTTTTTCTTTTCTATAAATGGTAGAAAAGGATGATCACCAGTGATTTATAATTTAAAAATCCTGAGAGAAGAGTCAAAGAATAGACTGCAGAATGGAACTGTTTTGCATCTTAGAATATACGCTTGAAAAAAAAAGTATTGTCAAATAAAGACATTGCTAAACAAATAAGAAGTAACACAGTTAATAACCCACTTCAAATATTAAAACAAAACAAATAAATCTTTGCAGATGTATATCTACACTTAAAAAAATACAATTCTCTTAAATAGGAGAGCCTTCACATAACAGTTGTGGTATACACACAAAAATAAACTTTCTGGAACCATAAGTATTGATAGTTGCATAGTCTCCACACACAGGTTTTAACAACATGAAAAAACAATTTGGATTGTGGAGTCTTACTAATTCTATTTACATATGTAGTGATTTATTTTTATACAGTCATTATATTATAAATAACATGTCTGTATGTTTCAGTGTTGGAACCATTAGCTACATGTAACTATTTAACTTTATTCTAACAAAAGCTACAAATAAAATAAACAATACTAATTGCGTGCTTACACAAGCCACCTGTTAAAGAGCGCACTAGTAATATGTAACTTGTGGTAAATCATAGTAGCTAGAATTGATTGACTGAAAAAACTCTGTATTTTCTCTTGGCGATACATAGTGTCTGGTTATTGACTCATGGCCCAGATAAACTCAGAAGGATGGATTATGTGTTACTTAGAGACTGAAATTTCCCTGACAATACCAACAGTGTTCTCTTTGCTTGTTTATTTTACTAACAGCTTTTAACTGGCTTAACCTATTTATCAACCCAGCCTGATTTAGTGCTAAGGCAGTATACAATTCCTTCTTGGAAAGTCTGCTTTGAGCTCCCAGTAAGCCAAGATTGCTCACACAAAACATGGCTGTTCAATAAATCCCATGTACAGTTAAGAGCCCTGGGAAACTGGTACACGAGATGCTTTTAGAACCCTCATGTTGCTTGCATTCTGGTTCTTGGCTGTATTTAACAATGCCTTATATTTAAATAAAGATTGCATGTTCTGCAGACTTTCAGATATTTCAACTTAAAAATATTTATAGTATTACCAATTATTGTATAACATTTCCATAATTACCGAAAATTCTAACAGGTGTGACATTATATCAAATTTTCAAATTTAGAAATAACTTATGGAATAATAATGAAAAAGGTCTTATAATCTTAGCAACATAAAATAGGAATGAAGCTAGTGTTTGAGGCAATTGTAAATTTGTTTTCCTCTTCTATCATAAAAATCTAAAAGAAGTAATGAGATGAATAAGGTTTACATATAAAATGTAGTTTCATAATTGTAATACTTAGAATGATAATGTACTACCCTATTTTATATTTAGAGAGAAAATATGTACCTAAATTGTTATCTCAAGCCATACATTACAAAAGGGAGACTTAAAAATATGATAGCTTCCAGAAAATTTAAAACAAAAATCATATTTCTTACCATTTGAGAATAGAAGGTACACAATAAAGTATTAAATCTGAAATAATGAATGGCCCGAGGTGTTGCCTAGAACAAATGTTTGTCTATGCAGCTATATTTTATATATACCACGACCAGAATCATGAAACTTCTGTCTTACAGAGCCGATATTTTACTCACAGAACCTTAGCCGTGCTGGTAACCCGTGCCTCAGTTCCCCATGTGAGGATGATGAAAAGCAAAGAGATACCAGGATTAGCACTAAGCGCTGGATTGTACCATAGGAGGACACCAAAACTATGAGAATTAGCATCTACGTATGACAGTTCAAGGTGTGTGCATGTGTGTGTGTGTGTATGTGTGTGTGCGTGCGTGTGAGAGAGAGAAAGAGAGAGGGAGGGAGGGAGGAGGTATTCTCAGGAATATAAATAAATCTTTTCTAGAATGAGAAGAAAATGTCTCTGCTCACTATCTTTACATGTAAAGAAATATTTCTAGGAAGAAATATCTTGAAATCTCTTTAGAGAAACTCACTGTTGCTAACTTACAAGGCATCTTTACCATTCAATCATCCATTAATCCAGGCTGCAGATACTGTTTTGCACAGAAAATTCAGATTTTGGAGAAATGTGAAAATATTTATTAAGTGTGATTTCCCAATAAATTTGTAGAACTAGAGAGGCTCAAAATATGACCAAGTGACAATGTGAATTTTCAAAATTTCAAATGTTACAAAAGTTTTCTCGAAAGGAATATATAAATCTGAATTTACTTTTGTTGGAACATGCTGCCTAATTATAAATCTCTGAACACTGTCAAAGTAAATGCTTACCAAGGTAAATAATTGAAATGTGTTCAATGAATAATATATATATATATATATATGCACACATAGATTCATATACAAATACACACATTTGTAGTATAATAGTTTGTAAATATGTGTTTATATATACACACATAAACTACTAATAGCAGTTAAACTTTGCATGTACACACTAGCTTATGGCATAAATACATTATAATACATGTAAACTATCTTGTAAAGAATTATTATCTGCATAAACAACTCCAGGAGTGAATTTATATGTAAATGATGTACTCTGGGTGATATTTGTGTCAATATATATAGGTTCATCAAGTATAACAAATCCTCCACTCTGGTGTTGGATAGAGAGGTGTGGGATATTAACATGGATGGGACAGGGGATTTATGGAAAAATATCTGTATATCCCTTTAATTTTTCTGTGAACCTAAAATTGCACCCCAAAAATAATATATATATATATATATATATATATATATATATATATATATTTAAAAAATCAGTAGGGGAAGATCTTAAATGTTATAATAAAGTAAAATTTTACTGTCAGGTCAAAAACTTTGTTTTGATAAGTCTTAACCTCCAAGTAACAGACATAAGTTTTAACTAGATCTGTTCAGACTATGTTTAGTTGTGTGAATGAGAGTCTGTAACTAACAATGCAGAAAATCCCCAAACAATGTAATCTTTTGGAAGTGTACTATTATAAAACCTCAAAGGATTTACTAAACTGAAGTGAAAATATCAACAGACAAGAAGCTTGTCAAATTCCCCACTGGCAAAAGGATCAGTGTTTGTACAAATTGCTAAGCTGTTCAAAAGGGAGAGACCAGTGCTCCTAGGAGCTGCTCTTTTTGTAACACATTCTAGATTCACTTAATACTCCGGGGACCCTTCCTTCCCCCATGGTAAAGAAATTAAGAATGAATTTTAATTGACCTCTTCATTTGACATGTTCAAATTAGTCTCTATATTTATGAAAGCAGACAGCTTTGTAAGGTTATGAAAAGAGTAAGTTCATTTCTGCAAAACCACAAATCATGGCCTTATGTCTAGTTAAAAGAAATATAAACGCAAACAACTATAAAGGTTACTCTTATTAGCTACAACAATGAATGTGAGAATTACTGTCATATAATTTTAGAAGAAAATTCATAATATACAAATTTGGTTCATACTGGTAAGAAAGAAATAACAGTCTCAATTTTCACCGAGGAGTTGCTTATACCTCTTTGGTTTTCAAAGGGACATTATGACAGAACTTCCATTTTTCCCCCCACAAAATACTTTCGTGCTTTTTGAAGTGATTAAAAATTCTAAGGGGGTTTATTACTATTTGTCAGTAAGGAAATTACAACTGAGAAACTGTACATATAATTATTTATTTAGGCAAACAAACATGATCACTGCCAAAGGAAAACCTTAAATGTATTTTCAAAGAGGTAATTCAATTAATATATCAATGAAAAAATGACAATGTTTGCAAATTTCTTTTTGGAAGGATAAAGTTTGGAAGTTTTTTTTAATTGCATTTTTATTTTTAATTAATCTTAAACACTATATAGTTTTACAGGTGATTAATATCTATATTAAGACAGTGAATACTCATTTCAGTTTCTACAGTTGACATATCTTTTGCTCCATACATGCTAAGAAAACTGACCTTACACAAATATGTACTGGCAAAAAGTAAAGAATATTTAAGCAATCTTTTCAGATAATGATGACTATTGATATTGTACATACTTAGAAAGTTAAATAATAGCTACATAATGACATCTTCAAAATATACTAAGGGACAATTAAAATTCTCTTACATTAGAATCCATTAGTCCATCATGTTCTCTGACAGGATTTTTATCCATGAATATTTTGAAATGCATGTTTTCATTATTTTGTAGTTGTTGGTTCACTATATAAAGAAGTTCTAAATTTTTATATGTATCAAAACACAGTATTCAAAATTCACATTTATTAATATTTTAAGTCTCATAAGAGAAGGTATTTAAGCCTTTAAGCACACAGTTGCAGAAACAAGTGTTCAAAATTTAAATTTTTGTAAAAATCAAAATTTTATCACTTATAAATAATAATCGTCTTTACTGAAGTTACAGGTGAACTTTAGTCATTTTTAATAATATGTATGCAAATATTCAATCTGGATAACTCTTATTTGACGTATTACCTCCTTCAAGGAAAAAGTGGTATCCTATGATAACTGTTACACTATGGGGAGTAGTAGGGGTTTGGTTACATACTGTGCATTTCATCACAGTAACTATTAAAAATGTTTACTCAGGATCAAGATTTAATAAAATTAATAATTTTTACTGCTTCATCAAGGATAGTATTTGTTGGCGGCCAGACGCAAGTACGAGAAATGAAATGACGAGGAGAGATGGCCCAACCACAGCCAGGGGTTAAATGGAAATATGAGTCATGAGATAACTTTATTAACAAAAGGTAGAGGTATTTATAGACACAGGTCAAAGGTCTGGCAGGGCCTGGTGAAGGTCTGGCTAATTCCATGAAGGATAAGACATCCTGAGAGACAATTGACATTTTAAAGCAAAGAGTAATTTGAGGATGTAGTTAGGGGTGGTCTCTAATCCTTACAAGAGCTAACATTGATAAGACCATTCCAGGTAACCCTTAGGTATTTTTAGGGGCCATTAACAAGAGAGGTGTTTTTTTTTGTTGTTGTTTGTTTTTTTGTTTGTTTGTTTGTTTGTTTTTATCTCATCTGGCATGACTCTTTTGGAATACAAATGGTGCACAGCAAGCATTGAATAAAACTATTGTACTATGCACAGACTCTTTCACTTGGCAAATCTGAATTTAGTATTAACTAAGGGCAGGACAAGGGCAAATACAAAGAGCTAATTTTATATTAATAAACTGAGGGTAGTATAAGCCATAAGCTAGGGCACTGTAAGAGCCATTAATCAATCATATTGAATAATATAACTATAACATTCATTAGTGTTGTATTTTGGTTGAGAAACTTACCTTACTTTTGGCCTCTTCAATTGGAAACTATTCTGTGTGGACTGGTTCTAGGGCACTGTAGTTAGAGTGCCCTAGAGTGTAGTTAGAGGGTGGATAAGGAAGGTGAGAAAAAAGATCATGAATTTGTTATTTTCCACACACAATTCTAGTAAGAAAACTGATCATGCTCATGAAGTATATTTGAATTTCTATCCCTTAATATAAAAGGACATTTCCACTAGCAACAGGTTTACAATGGAATTTTTATAAGAATCTATAAACTTTATGAAATGATTGCTTCCTAGGCCATGCATGTATATAGCAATACTTTCAGATAAAGCAATGGACATGGATTGGCTAACTGGGTACAATACAGAGAAGAATGGGAAAGTCCCTGTGAATCCTGGTAAAAGTGAAAACAAGATCCATACCTATAATTTCAGGTAGATACCAGGAAACCCCCCACATGCCACTTCTTAATTTTGCTGTTGCTCTTCTAGACTCTGCAGACAGCAAACTGGGGCAGTACTTTCTTCCTCTGCCATCGATGAATTTATCCTTTCCTTCTCAGCAAGCAATAAGGCATAGGTAGCCCAAGGATTTGTGACCAATCATTCTCCTAAAAATAGAAGTAATAAATCAAAAATAATAATAAACAATGAAAACCAGGCAAACAAATTCAAAATATAGAAAAAGCATAATATTCTGGAATGTTCTTGTATAGAAGAGTCTCATGTAATCTTCTCAATACATGCCACCTTTGAAAGAGCAATTTCAACTGCAAATTTCATTTGTAAACTATTTTTTTAGTTATGCATTCATTTTAATTCAGATTTTTTTATAGCCTTATTAATATTTTAACGCTGGTTCTCTCCTCAGGTGTGACTATCTTCCACAATAAAAGCATCATGCACCCATAATCTTCCACTGCCATCCACTCCTCCCTTCTTCCTGGATGTCTCATATCTACAGTCAGCTTTCAAAAATTGCTCTCAATTTGCTTTTGTCTAACTTTTATTCCATTTCTCTATATTTCACTGAAAATTATGTTTTCTTTCATGAGATCATGCTGTGTGAATGCATATGCTAATATAAGATGAATCAAATGTAGAACCATGTCTTTCCAGAAGTATAACTAAGTTTTGAAAGAAAATGTGAAAATCTATTTTTTTCACAAGTAATTTAAGATTAAGTTCATATTTGTCAGCTATATTTATTGAGACTATATTAAAATTTGCAACGTACTGGACCTAAAAATGATATGTAAAAACAATATCCCTTATTTGCAGTCAATTTGATCTGTACAGTTTAAATCTAAAAAATGTTGAGCAGGAGAAATAGATATGACTAATGTGATAAGAATCATTTTCTCCTATTCAACTAGTAACCAAGCATGACCCGGCTTAAGTTTCCAGATCAAATGAAATTGGCACATGCAGGGTTGTTTCCAACCCATGAAACTTCTGCATCATCAAGAACATAATTCATATTTAAACTGGATCCAACTTATGAATAAACTAGTGGTTCAAAACTGATCAACAATCGCCAAGGCCTACTAGTCATAAAATTATTTTGAAAGTTAAATTTGTCTTTAAAAAAAAAGTATTATCTAGAATAACTTGCAGAAAACAAGCAGGGTTGAAATACTGATTCTGTTTGCATGCTACTATTTATATACCACAGCATATCATTTTAAAGAAAGTGGTAAAATAGGTAACTAATCAGATTTATTTTAATAGCATTCATAGAACCCAATTACATAATATTAACCCTTCAAAATGTAAACACAATTATTCACTTTAGCAACAAAGGAATCAAGAGGCTAAAAGATATCGAACAACTTTACATGAACTTTCTATAAAAATGGAAGAATCAATTTATAGTACTTCACAGGAGCCAAGAGGAATACATCTTCATGCTTACACCAAAGAAATATGGTTGAAATCAAAGAAACGTGAACTTGGTCCTTATAGAGTGAGTTAGGGTTTTTCCTTAATTAGCCTGTAGAACCAGCACCTGGACTATTATGTCTTTCCCAGGTAGTGCCGACCAGTAGCTTCATGCATGTGTAAGTGTGCACACCTGGGTCTAGCAGAAAGGTGGTAAAGGGGTGCTGTAGTGCATACAAGAAAGAAATACAAGCATAAAAACACCAGAGAAAAACACTCCCGAAGAAAATGTGAAGATTCCTGGGGACCATGGGGGGCTTGCCTGTCTCCCAGAATCCTGCTGGTCTAGCCAGTTGTGTGAGTGACTGCTAGAACCAATAAAGAAACTATCCAGATTGCTGAGCCTGATGCTTCCACTACCACTGGTGTCACAGTCTGCTTGTCCTGACAGCTCTGGTATTAAAAAGTCTGATTTGAAAAAAAAAAAAAAAAAGTATGACTTGAAATAAAAAATGTATTTTACTTTTTTTTTTAATTTAGAGAGAACTTCATAAACTAAAAAGGAACATATTTGTTTTTAATTGAGATAATGTGAGATAATATATGAGTTAGAGGTAGAGGATCACATCCATCAGGTGTTTCTGTACCACACCCAGCACTACAACTTGTAAAAGCCACCTAGGATTACTGCTACAATTCTGGAGGACAAAAGCACCTTGATTAGATTTACAGGACTTATCACTGACTTGAGATGTAGTTTTAGGATTAGTTAGGGTGTCAAAAACACATGCATCAAAACACTTTCCTACTGTGCAAGTTGTACGTTCTGTTTTTGGATTGTTGCTTTTTAATTCATTGCCTTGAAAGTTATCACCGATGAGTCCTTTCCCTGATCCATACTCTTACTATTTTCACTTGCAAGAATTTTCTAGTGCATTTTAAAGGCAAACACATTTATATTGTCAGCTCTGTAATGAAAGTTCTTTCCTGTTGTGCATCTTTTGTGCTAACTATCTCTGCCCGAGGGCCTTTTAAACACTGCCCTCTTGGATAGTTTCTGACCTGGCTGCTTACCCTGACATTGTCAGCAAATGGTTTCACATACTTGTTCATGATAAAAGTGCAAAGCAATTATCTGCATATTTTACTACTCAGCTGAAAACTTTCCCCTTCTCCATTATCTCTGCACAATTTCCATCCATTTTCTTCTGCTATTGTGTAGTACAGGAAGACACAATTCAAAGGCAGAATGATCATGGTGTTTTTGTTGAGAGAGAGATAAAACACACATGTGAACAAATAAAGAATAAACTTTTGGACTATAAGACTAAGAAGGGAAGGGGAGGGGAGTGAGGATAAATAAATCATGAAAATGGTGACAATGGCGAGGTTCAGGATAAAACTGGACATCTCACACTGAGTTTAGATGTATACCTGTTGTTTACACACATCTGAGACATAAATGATGTGTTATAACTCAATGCTTCTTCAATACATTTCTAAAAAATCTTCAGTTCATTAAAAATTTAACTGTATAAGGAATTGAATGAACAAATATGAAGAGACATATAGTGTTCATCAATACTAAAGGAATGCAAGATCATTTAAAACCATATTTTGGTATTAAATTAATATTTGATTTCTGTTTACTTTTGAAGTTCCAATTTTATTCTAAAGTCAAAATTCAGAAGCAATATCATGACATGTAAATATTAATTATAAAATTTCATAAATCATATATTGCTACATTTTTCTTGAAAATATAAATTAAAATAGGTCTACAAATATATTGGATTTTTACTCATTAATATAGTCACAGGAATATAGAGGTAGTTCTATTTGTGGGGAACATAATTGAGTACCTCTAGAAAATATTAGACTTAAAAAAGCTTTCAAAACTGACAGTGCAGAGGCTAATTTTGTTATACATATTTATCAGTTTTGTGCATGAAAATAAAATATTTTGAAACACTATCAGAAAATGGCATTTTATGCATAAATTCATGTGTAATAGTTCAGTTATAGATTCTGATTCAGCCTGAGTGTTTCAGAAAAGTAATTTCTAATTACATATATTTATATTTTTTAAATATAAAATAATGTATTAGTGAAACACAGTATCTTTTAACATGAGATACTTTAGAATACGGAGAGGACATATACATACATACATTCATATACAAGCATGTGCATATATATTCACTATATGCACATACAATTCCTACTTTTCTAATTATGGAAACATCCATAACAGAAGGAGAAAAGCAGAAAAATTATACAAAGTAACATGGAATCTTCCACAACTCTACCACAATTTGAAGTGTGTGTGTAATGTCGTGAAGCAAATGGATATGCATAGATAAGCATGAGAATGTCATATTTCTAATATAAATTATACTGTGAAATCCTGCCCTATTTTTCATATATTTAAAAATTCTTAATGACATGACGAATAGTTTCCTCTGAAGACATCCTACAGAGTTCTGTTATGTCTTTAATTCATCAGTATGCACTCATGCTTTTAAACTACCTGTCATAGAAAAGTTGATTAATAAGTAATATTTTAATGAAAGTATAAAACAATAAAGAAATTCTCAGATGTTTGACTTCTAGATGTTTTTAGTTTCTTAATTATATGAATTTCCATGTGCATACAGAATATATTCCAATTCCAATAAATAAACCTGAAGTACCAAATTTTTTTAAAAAATTAGTCTTCTCTCATTTATCTATTAACTCTAGTCATAATGCCCTCCTGCCTCAAGGTTAAAATTCTTTGATTTAGTCACATTTACTATGCTTTCTTTTATCTTGAATTTAATCATACATTTCCGTAGGTCCAAATATTGATGATTACTCAGCGTTGCTTCAATTATGATTGTATTTTATTAAATTTTTTATAAGTACAACTGATCAGTTTGAAGTTTTCATTTCTATGTATGATTATAGGGATTGACTTTTTTATCTTTACTAAATGGCTATTTAGTAGTCTATAAATCATTTGTTTGAAATGTCATCTTTGTCACAGAATTTGAGGTCTAATGTTACAGACCGATCATATTCCTTTCATTTTCTAGCCTTTCATGTGCCAATCATATATTATGTGAATTTTATGTGCAATTCTTTGAACAAAATAAACAAAATAGATGACACACTAATACAAGTAATCAGACCAAAAAGGAGAAATAGTAAATACAAGATGAGAAATGACAAGCAACTATAATAATTGGACCTGAAAAATACTGTCAAATATTTAATTAAAATTTACAATTTTATGTAGCTAGAGATTTCATACCCTTAGATATATTTCCCAGTATATCACCAGTTAGGTTGATTTTGCACTTTTGAACAAGGGTAATTTTGAGTTTGTTTATATTTTCATTTGAATGAATAACAATGAAGAAACTGCTTTGGAGAAAGAATCATATAATTTTGTTTTGTCCTAGCTTTGTAGAGCAGATGGAGATGATATGACTTATAACTCCATTTATTTAACACCTACTTTAAGTAAACAATATCTGCCAACTTATGAGTTACAACAGTGAACAATATGGAAAATAATATTTCTCAAAATACTGCATTATGAACATTTATAATTTCATCTAATTAAAAAAATGAACATGAGAATTAATGGTAGTAAACAGGCAAAGCTGACAAGCATTTTGGTAAAATGGAGGATCATACATGGTGTGTCCTACACAAAATAATTTGCCCAGATTGTGTTTCTATAAAAAATAAAACTCCTGTTGGGAACCAAAAGGTGTGGTTTCTGACCATGGGCAGTTTGCTCTGTGGTTCGGTCCAATAGAACAAGGTGCCCCTGGTCACTAGAAGACAGGGTTCATGTGTCCATTGGAGATACTCAATCCAGGAAAGTCTACATCTGTGTATATTGCTCTGATTCACCTGTATTCTGCTTTGTCTAGAAACATTGTGAAACTTCTTTCTTGCACGTAGCAGATTTTCGCCCTTGGAATTAGTGAGCACTAATTTCATGTATTGTTAAACTTCTCAATGATATTAGTAGATGAGCAGACACAAGGCAGAGAAGTTCTCAAGAACTGCTCCCCCAGCCTGGCCTGCTCTGTACCTTCATTGCCTTTTTGTACTTTATGTTCTAATGTCGTGTCTTTTTATCTCTGTGCTCATTTTATCTCTGTGTTCCTAAAATGGCATCTCATACATGTTGGGTCCTATGCAAATTAATTTGCCTGGTTTGTGTTTCTGTGAAAAATAAAACTGCTCCATAAATAATAAAAAAAAAATATGAAAGCAAATCTCTAACTTGGAAAAATTTGAGTAAATCTCTATAAAGTATGAACCAAAAGAAATGCATTAATACACTGGGTCAAATTAAGCCACAAATGATACTTCAATATACTGTTTCACAAACAGTAGATGTTCATATAGCACTCATTTTTGCTATTTTTTTATTTCAGTAATATTTGGAATATGTGGAACAACATCATTTAGCAAAGGTTAAACTATTATTTGAGTTCTGTTTTTCTTTAATCTATCATTCTTCTGAAATGGCATTTAGCATTGGTTCAACAGGAAGACTTGTGGATTCTGTTGTTTTCCTTTTAACTGCAGTTCTCAGAGTAATTCATAAAGTCACATTTCTCCTTTGTTTCACATATTCTAAAGATAATAGCTCCTTAAATTTTGTGCTTTCTTAAAAATGCATATGTTTGCCTTGTTTTGAAGTCCTTTAAATGGGACATGATCCACTTATTTGGCAGGAATACGGAGTGATGTGTCTTCCTAAACCTTAACGATGTTGGTTCACATTAAAGCTTTGGACAACTGTGGAGAACTTTCAAAGGGAAAATTTTTGAAGTTGATTTAAATAGGCTGACATTCCAAACTGTCTATTGCTCATTTTTCTTCCTGAATATCTCAGTTTATGACTCAGCTCCTCAAAATAACCTGTTTAATTAAATCAATGTTCACATACTGTGTATATCCAACGTGCATATGGAATGAAGAAATAGAAATGATATGCTTCAAATGAAATATTTTAAATTAAGCCCCACACTAAATATGACATGCTACGTATTTAAATTTGTCCTTCTTACTTTGCTTAATTTTTTTTAAAGCTCTCAGTTAAAGCCTTCAATGAACATGTGATATTGTTAAAGGGAAATTTCAGCATTGACTGTATAAGTAGTTTAGAGTGAATTTATTCAACCTGAAGTATTTAATTTTGTGGGAAGAATGTATCCATTCCAGTTTATGAATCAAAGTTATATGAAATTGATTCTTATTAGAAAAATATTTGTCTAGCGAAGCTGAAGATGATACTATGATAAACCCATTTGATAAATTCAATTAGCTAGATTTCAGGTGTTTCAAATACCCCTTCCATAATATTAATGGTCAACATTCTTCCCTTGATTATTAAAATGATAAAATACATAGCTGAGTTAAGCATGAGTCTAAATCAAGGAGAAGGAATATGATATTCAACAAAATTTAAAAAAAGGAAAAATGAATAAGGGGGGTAAAACAAAAAATTCCTGAATATTAAAATTTTTGAAATTTCTCATTAAACAAGAAATTGTACTCTGATGTGATCTGCTGTATTGTGATTTTCAGAACTTTTTTTTTTATTTTAAAAGCTTCAAATGTTTAAGGTAAATTCAACTATTTGGCAAGGTTAATTTGTAGTTTCCCAAAGTGGTTTGAATATTTGGTGAGTGCCTATTATATATTAAAAACCAGTGCATTCTGTTGAGATTTTGTCATTGATAATATTTGACAATTTATTCATATACAAAATTCTCTTATGTATATAATATTAAAAACATTATTGATTACATATATATGTATATATACATACATTTTATATTAATATATACCCTGAGGTCTTCCCATCACTATGTCACCCATGACCTCTCATTTGGGGAAATAGAGAGTGGAAATAAAATTTGTGAGCATATGCTATCAAAAAGGAAAAAAAATAAATTTTCAGGTGCCAGAGAGTGTAAACTTATAATTTAATAAAATAAATGCACTTAATGAAGCTCTATATCTCAGGAGATTTTCATATTCCATATAATGATTTTGCATTTTAAAGGAAGATATAATAGAGTTCAAGTGATCTAAGACCAATGTAAAAATTAAATTTTTGATACAATGCAAGCAAAATAAATTAGTATTTAGAATTTCTATTTGGTTTTAGAATAAGGTCTACTTAAGTATGAACTAGAAACTCATTTTTATAAGAATATATCAATGAAAATAGAAATTATAATAATGAAACTTCATGTTGAAAAATGTAATAATATAGTGCATGAAATGTTTCCACATGGTGTTCATCTGTTGCAGGATAAACAATTAGCTCCTATTGATGTTATTAGTGAGTTATTTCTTCTTATCTCAGATTGGCATATAGAAACAAAGACAGGTAATTATAGTCTTGTTATAATATTTCTTTCATTTATTTATGCTTACTGTCTGGAATTTATCATTCTTCTCCACCTATTCATAGATACTTCATTTCTGATTTTCACAAATAGACTACTCTTCACAGAAAACATACCCATGTTTAAAATTATTTTTTAAAAAATAGAATGTTGTTTATTATTATAGGTTTTGAAATCAGACAAGTTAGTGATTTAAATATTACCTCCAACAGTGATCTGCTATTTAAGCAAGTACTTAACTCAAATCTTTTGTACTCTTTCCATAAAATGGACTACTATAATAAAGTTAAAAGATTAACTTTATAATTTCCAGATGCCAGTACCTGACATTCTACTAGAATTCTCTTTTTGGGTAGCCCCATCACTATTAGAAATAAAATAAGGGCACTGATACACATCATCTTTCTTTGTGTTCTCTATTAATTTCTACAGAATATAATACATGAATGTATATGTGCAAATATAAATATAACAATTTATACAAGTAAACACACAAATGACTAAATTTTCCTGTAATAGTATATTGTCTGGATAAATTGAAGTGTTATGTATTCACAGCATGCCTGTATTCTTTAAATTCATATTTACTGATATGTAAATTCACTCTTGACAGACAAAATTTTGTAAAGGATAATGTGTGTATTTGTATGTGTGCCATTTCAGATGTTCATCTTTCTATCATGTACTTAGTTTCACTACTTTTCGTAAGTGTGGATAATAGAATTATGAACAGCTACCTAGTTTCTGCTGTTTTTCTCAATAATTTCCTCCAAAATATAGAATGATCATGACAAAGGAATAATATCATTCTTTTTTTGAAAATTATTTAATAAGTAGTCACAATCAGGAAAATTCCAAATTCCTCAGAAGAGTATATATACTTATCTTCATACATGCTTGTATAAGCACCATAACACAAATCATATATTTGTCTACATCATCATCTAATTAGGGATTGGGATGAAATTTATAATAATCATGCCATTGTTCCTGCATGCTGAGACTGAAAAATTACATTTCTGTAACCTCTTGACATACTGTTTATTTATGTATTACAGTTTACTTTTCCTTACAAGAATGTTTTTTATCAGGCCAGAGTTTTTTATTTCCTTTGTTCATTGATATATTACAAATACTTAGGAAAATTCTCAATAAGTTATTGGGGTTTCTGAGTTTACTTCAAATTATTTTTTCTGACAAAGCCAACTACGATTAGAAATGTATCTCAAGTAACTGTGTTCTCTGTGAGAAAAACAAATTCCAATGTGATGGAATGAATTTTTATGTTCCTCCAAAATTCATATTTTGAAGACCCAGACTCTAGTGTAATGATATTTGGATATGAAGTCTTTGAGAAATAAATTAAGTTTAGATGAGGTCACCATGGTGAGTCTTCAATGGTGAGTCTTCAAGGAAATAGTGCCCATATACGAAGACAGCAAATTCTTCCTTCCTTCTATATCCCTCCCCACACACCATGAGATACTCACCAGGGATAAAAATGTGGGGACACAGCAAGAAAGCTACCATTTGCCAGCCTGGAGGAGAATGTTCATAAAGGATAAAATGGGCTACCCACTGGTTTTGAATTCCCTAAATATTGAAATTCTGAAAAAAAAAATGTCTAATATTTAAGCCATTGTATCTATGGTATTTCGTTATGGCAACTCAAGCTGACAGAGATAATTCATGTATCACAAACATCTCCAAATTCAATGGTGCCGAACCAAACATGGGTTTTGCACAACATCTTTTGCATTCTTCTGCTTGGTAGATAGTACTGATACTCTTTAATTTAATCAGAAAATGGAAATTTTTATCTACTTTTCCTTCACCTTGTGAATGTTCCATTGGGCTTTATCTGCAAATTACCTGTTGTTTACAGATACTCAATTCCCACTGCACTAGTAGTAATCATTCCTTTCAGGTTGACCAACAGTTTAGGAATGTAGATTGCCTTTTCCATAGCAATTCATTTCCTCATGTAACCCGTAATTTTTTTTAGTACAAACATATTTTTAGCTGAAGATCTTTTCAGGAAGTCCTGCTGATACTCAGTTGTAAAAAAATTATTTAAAAAGTATTTCTTTTGACGCAGATAGAAGCAAGAGCTTAACCAGTAGTATATTTGTTGAGAGGGAGATTGATTAGATAGCTCAATTCTTTTCATGTTTTAAATTCTTGTGTGTATTCACAGATAAATAATATACACTTTTATGGTTAATGCCAGCTCTCATCTATTATTGACAATAAAGAGTTATTACCCATCATTGTTTGGAATTATAACTGCAGGTCCTAAATCTTACATTGTGTTACTATCCACTGATGAGTCATCTAACTATAGTGTCCCTTGTCATTTTGTATTTAATGTATGGAATAATTCTTATTTGTTTTAGCTCATGTAAAAATGTGTGCTGTATTTTAGTCATTATCTTTTTGTGTGAAATAAGACAATACATTTTCCTTGTTGCACATGCTACTGCAATAAACATATGTCTGGAGCTATATATAAATATATATAGTATATATATTACAATATATATTATATACTATATATATATTTCATATATATCTATAGGCTACATTGTGGTACTTATTTTCTATATATTTACTAATAACATCTCCCTTATTTGCACAACCAGTATTTATGAAACAGTTTAGCACACTCACAGTTGCAGGTAAATATCTCCTTACTTTATTATTATTCAAAAGGATTCTAAAGCATTAAAAACAAACATACTTGTCAGACATCCATACTACACTACTTACTAGCAAATGGTCTCTGGCCAATTATCTTCAATTTTATACTTTATTTTCATAACACAATTTAACACTAAAATTTACCTGCAACAAACTTTAAAATCACAAGCCTATATAGTATTTGTAGACTATAGGTATACTGTTTTACAGAAAACTTGAGTTTATTCATTCTGTAAAGGCAAAACGTCATGGCCATTGTTTAGTAACATCCTAATCACCTCCTCTCCAATCCTTACTATTGTCCCTGTCTTTTATTCTATCAAATTTATCACTTTAGATACACCATGTAAATGGAATCATACAGTCACATATGGAGGGATTCATTTGTCTTGTCTAATTTCTTTGGTCAATTCTAAATGTTATAGTGTTTTGTAAATATGTCTTATTCCACCTTAGTTTATTCTCACATATTTAATTTTTTTATAATATTGCAAATGAGATTGCTTTCCTAATATTCTTTTAAGATAGTTTGCTGCTAATATATGGAAATGTAACTGATTTTTATATCTTGAAGGTTTGTTGAATTTATTAATTCTATCAGGTTTTTTTTTTTTTCTCATGGCATCTTTTGGTTGCCCATGTATATTTTTGATGATTTAGCTTAACTCTTCAGCATCTTCCTTGTTACATTTTCATAAAATTTTGCTAGCTTGAATTGTATAATGCCTGTAGTATGTTCAGTCTATGACGTATTTATATGCAATCAAATGTTGACAAAAATGTTTTCATATGCTTTCAATATTCTAAATATTTAAATGACCAGAACCATTTCTGTATCCCCAATTTTCCACTTCACTAGTTCTCTATTAATGAAAACAGACTCTAAGGTTTTCAGCAGAGATATGTCATGCTTATATTTACATTTTAAGATCACTTGATTTTATGTAAAGGAATGAAAAAGGTGAATCAAAAGGTTTATTGCACATGGAGAGTAGGAAGATGACAGCATCAGTCTTAGTGGGGAAAGACGCAACATGGAAATTAAGCAGTGTGTTAAAGATCAAGCAAAATGGAGTATTTAATAAGGGTGTGTATGTTTTTGTCTACAACTTTTGCAAATGACCAGATATTAAAAATTAAGAAGTAAGGCATCTGAACAATAGTCTTTATAAATATTTTGTATATTAGGATGACTGATAAATAACTTGACTAGTGAATGCTAGTATAAATGGATTTTTGAGAAAATATTATATCTCTATTTTATAAATCAATAATGAGTTTTAAAATAGTCATATAATTACATATCTAATCATTTGAAATATTGTTGTAGAATAGAGGACTGATATATATTGAAATTTTTATTTGTCTCCATCATAAAGAAAAAAATATTAAATGTAAGCATATATGGATAAGAATTTTAAGAGAAAGATTATAGAATTAGAACCAAAGAATAGCATACTTTGAGAATATTCTTTAAATAATGACTGCTAGGGAGACACCATAGATGGAAAGGACAGACAAATAATGATAAGGAATGAGGAATATAATTATATAATTAGCATTAACATTTAATGAGTAATTAACTTGTCAATGATAAGCATGTTATGGGTTTTATCTTAAAGTATTTCAATCTCACTAATCTGAGACACATTTAAAGCTGCATCTACTATTATGTGATAAATCCATCCTTTAATAATAATGACATTGTAATTTAAAGAGATTAAGAAAATATCCCAGGGCATCCTGTTCATAAATGTGAGACACAAATTAATTGATCATGGTCTGAAAACAGAATGAGTTCAGTGCAATGACTCTGAATATCAAAGATGATGCAATGTAGACAGATATAACTACTTATATTTAAATAACATACATTTTATTGTTATTCTCATTTTTATATTAAATTGTCACCCCATCATCATAATAATATCCCTATTCTTTTGTTTCATTACAAAATCGCTTGTATCCAAATACTTAAAGGAATCAACTGAAATAAAAAAAAAATGAATCACACTCAACAAGACATGTTATAGCTTAGGTTTAACAATCTCTTAATTGTTGACATAATTAAGTGAGCAGAACCATTTAAGTCACTCTTTTGTAAGTTGTGATATAAGTGATAAAATAAAATACTCTTTTCCTAATTAAATGACTGTAAGTGCCAATCCATTCTTTATTGGAACAATTTAATACAAAGAAGCAGACAGCATTCTTTTTTTTAAGAAACTATTTCCCATTTTTCTTATTTTGGTTTTAGGAATCTCAGAGTTGAGTGGCTATAAAAACTAAAAATCTAAGAATGCTATTGTAAAATTGATTTATAAAATTTACTTGCAAAAGGAGATGTTATTAAGGGGAATCTGGATTCAAATTATATCCTTTTTTAAAAAATAATTTATTTAGTCATCTATTGGGGAAAACATGGACAATCATTGTGGAAAGCAAGTATAGCAGATTCCAAACAATCTGACACAGGATCTTAGATGATGGAGACCAATTTCTATTTAAAATACCCAAACACTTATTGTTTCCATGTCCTTTTAGCATCATGACTGCTGAGCAGGTATTAAGGTGTTAATCTATATGCACAAGAATTAATGTTCTTGCTAACAAACAGATAATAACAATGGTCTAAAGAATAGCACTTCGGAGAATAGTCAGTCCAAAAAGTTGTTTAAAATGTAAACTTAAAAATCAAACCTAAAGTAGCTCTTGTTACTCAAAAGTTGTCTCCTCATAATGAATTTATTGCTATTTGTTGTATCTATAAACACACTAGACATATTACCTTATAACATAGCATTCCACATATACACCTAGAGAAGTAAAAACATATCTACACAAAAATTTGTAGGCAAATGTTTACAGAGTTACTATCGATAAAAAGAAAAGGGAGGAAACAACTAAATATTCATCAACTGAGCAACGTCTAATCAAAAATGGTATTTACATACAAGGGTATATTTTTGACAATAATATGTGATGAGATACTGACAGATATTGCAAGAAGATGCACCAAGACATCATGGCAAGAAAATAAAAGACCATATACAATACGATTCTGTTTACATGAAATGTTCAGACTAGACAAATTTAAAGAGATTGGATGCAAAACAAACAAACCCCACTAAAAACAAACAGAAAATACCACAAAATCACCTAATATCTAAGTGTACACTTCTCAAAAATATTAGTCATTATTTTTAGGGATTTAAAAGTTAAAACCACAATGAGAATTAAAAAAAAAAAAGAACTGGGTAAAAAGACAACAAAACATAGTATCACAAGATTTACCTTGATACATGCCTTTGTCTGATTTTTCTTCAATTCTGTCAAAAACCCTATGTCCATAATTTTACTTTGTTTAAGCTTCTTAAGAGAATATGTACTGCAACTAATGGAACCTGACAAGTGGATGAGTATGAGTATGTGCATATTGCAAATACATATGTAATGTAATTTATATAGTAAGGATTTCCTATAATCTTATACAGTAGAAAGAGATAGAATTATTTTATTCTTTAAGTGGTTCTAACTATAAAATAATAAACTGGTGCTTTGAGCATCTATGTACAAAAGGGAATGTTTTATCACCTGACCTGATGTTAAAGCACTTAAAATTGCTAACTAACGTTTTTCTTTTCTTTTCTTTCTTTTCTTTTTGCTGTTGTTTATACTGTGTGGACAATATCACGATTAGTCTAATTTCATGAATTTATAGCTCTTACTGAAGGTTGAGTTCTGTTCTAGGCTATATATCTAAGTGGATATGCAAGAATATCAATGATCAACTAAAAGGACAAAAATCACTAAAAGGACAAAAATGTTAAGAACAGGAAAAGTTCTTCAACCTCTGATGAAGTGTCTTTAGCACTGAGAGATCTTTTGGAAACCTCAATGTTTTAGATCAATCTCTTCAAAGAATTAAGCCTTGCAGTTGAAAAATATGTTAGAATGAACCTCTTGGCTTAATGGACTTATCAGTTCTACAAAACACTAGGGAAAAAAATGTGAGATGTAGAGATAAGAACAAAAAATGAATGAAAAACTGATAATCGAAATTAGGGCAAAAAGGGAAAGAAAATATGAAAAGAGAAAGAGCTAGAGAGAACATGTACCTGCTTAAAAAACATCCATGTCAATCTTTTACAAGTCCTGGTTACAAAAATGAACACACAAATGCAAAGATTTATCTTAACTCGCCCAGTTATAAGTAACATAAATCTCCTAAGGCAACAAACTGAGTTCACTTTGATAGAACTGATATTAAAAGAAGCAGCAAAGCTGCCCAGCAGAGTGGTCATTAGTTCACAGTAAATCACAATGAATCAGTCTTAAAAATATGTGTTGTTAAACTCATATCATCAGTTACTGGCACATAAATGAATGTTTCTTTTCCCCGAAGTCATGTCTCACAATGAAATCTTTGGGAAGGTTTATATTGGCAAAGCTCCCTAAGAAATTGTAGTCTTAAGGAATTTTTGATTTTTTTATAATGCGATTTTGTAGTTTACAAAATCGTACAAATCGTCAGATTGCCAAATCAAAATAACTAAAAGGAAGGAAGGAGAACTTGAAGAGATTAGGCATTTTGAAAAAAATGCAATGGGTAGTATTATCAGAGACCTGAAAAGAAGTTTGTTTTTAGAAATATTTGATGTTTAAGTAATTACCTAAATATATAATACAATAAAATTTCTATGCATTTGAAAAAAAAGCTAACATTTTTAAATGCATTTCTTTGTGGCACAGATATGTTCCCCCTTCACATAAATGTTAAAACCCTTATTCAGACCTAAGTCATTTCTAAAACTATCACTAAGAACAAAGAAAATGGTGTGATTTATAATTGGAGCTCTGTATATGCTAGAGTTACAAATGTGAGAACATATATTAGTTATAACTCTGACATCATTTTTTTTTTTTATGATGGGCATTTCAAAATATTCATTGCCTGCTTATCTGGAAAGATAAGCAGAGAGGGTAAACTAGGTCCTAACATTACTATTTGCGAATTATGTAGCATTTCACCGGTGAAGGAAAAATATAATTGCTCTTTAGTTCTTGTATTTTCTTTTGCTAAATCAAGTTTTTTTTCTTCTTAAATTCTATTACTCTCATAATCTCTATATTTTTTTTAACATATAATCAGTTAGGTAGCAAATTTCCTTCATTCCACTAATTCAAAAAATCTAGCAGTCAAAACTAATTATTTCCATCCATGGTCCTATGTATTAAGTTAATTACAACTAACAATTTGTCCTCTATAAATTACCTACTAAAGTCCCAGCCATCATATCTCAATTTTGTACATAAATATCAGGTAGTTTTCCTAACATTTGCCTCAGTGAACTTCTGTTTCATTCAAGAAGCATATTGTCGGATTTATTCATAAAATCACCATCTCTACTTGAATTCCTGTCCCACGATGGCTGAGGTAGAGGCAAGTGTTCCATGGTGGTATAGCCTGATGAAAGTATCTAAATATCACCTTTATTAAAAATAAATAAAAGAATTCCCACCAAGAGTGCGAAAGTAACTCATACAAGAACATATTTCAAAATTATTACACCTCAGGGTGATTCTTTCTGAGTAGTAAAAATGGTAAGTTATTGGTACATATTTTATTTACTTGAACTCTATCCATGTTAAATTTTAATGCATTTACTACATTTCTTTTTTCTAGTGAAAAATGCTATTGCATATCAACACCTAACTTTCTATTAGATTCCTTAACGTGTCACTTGAGATACTTTCATCAGTTTGAGGAGGTACTTAGAATTCCACATTGATCTAGGAGTACTGAGATCAAATTTTTTTACTGAATAATTTATTATATATTTTGCTTCTATAGAAGTAACATTGGTTTACATTGCTGTTGTGTATTTGAAGTGTAAGATCTCCTTTCTCAGATGTTGCTAACACATGACATCACTGCCAAGACACCCACAGTCCATCTCTGTATTTCTACTGTGCTCCCTGTTTACCTGTCTTCTCTCCTGATGGTCTTGGTTCTATAGTCAGCATTCTAGCATTAGTTTGCAGTTTGACTTTCTCTGACTCTTGAGTTTGGTTCTGAAAGCATATTTTTATTCCACAACACTCTTCTCCATTCTCAGTTTTATGAAAAATATAAAGAAGGGATAACAAAAATGATTTTCATGATTATAAAAATTAATTAGAAGCCTGCTATGTGAAAAAAAAAGGAATTATTTTTAAATTACTGTATATAAATCTGATGGTCATTTTATGAATTTTAAATTACTAGCAAATACATTTTGGATCACATGTAGAAAAAGGAAAGAAAGCTAAATCTCTATTTCATTAGTTTCTATAAATATTAATAAGATCTAGATTTTAATATATTACTTAAATATTTTTATTCTCTCTGATTCATAATTGTCTAATGTCTGGGCAACTGTTTCAATTGTGTTGAGGAAAAACAGAAAATGCAAGTCAGTGTATAGTGGATAGTGAGAGGCAATGCTGAACCACAGTGAAATTAACAAACTCCCAATAGGGATTCTATCATGTGCTAGCTGTGTCTACAAAAGAAACTGACCAATCTTGGGGCATTTCCTCCCCAGTAAAATGAAATAACAATACTCATAAATTAGCGTTTTTTTCTGAAATTTTATTTTTAATGAGAAATGTTAACTAGCAGTGTCTAATATTAGTAAATATCATGTACATTGTGTTATTTTTATCATTTCCCAAGAAATCATTAAATTCTGAGTTATGATAAATTTATGAACGTTATCTCACCAAAATAATGTGGACTACCTTTTCAACAAAATTTATTGCTAGTTTTCAATGGAATTGAATAAGTATCTTGTATAGAAGTTTGAGAAAATACATGTTTTAAATAGGATTTGCTGGAGGCTCAGCATTAAAATGACTGCTTTCTGTGGAAATTTTCTGGTTCAAAATTGCTTAAAATTTTTGAATTTCATGCAGTTGCATATTAACAGGACTTATTTTGAAAGTAAAAAGTCTGAGTTTCAAAAAACTGACAAGAATCAGGAGTAAGAGCTTCTTCAATAAATGGAAGAGGACAAGATAATATTTCTATTAAAGGTATGCTTTGTTTGTCTAGAAAGTAATACCTTTTCTATAAAATGGAGTAGCCTGCCATTTAATGTTGCCTTTCAGTCTGTGTTCGTGACCTTTGGGTTCAAATAGAGAAGAGAACAGGCACTCAGTGGCATAAGATGTGAGTTTTAGAAGACAAATGTTTGATAAAAACTCAAGCCCTGCACGTGAAAGGTTAAAGGTCAGAGAAAAGACAGGTTCTTTTCAAGAACTAGTGACTCTAAGGTTATTTTGGTGCCTTCTACTAAAGTCAACTATGTACTTAGAACAATAAGGCGACCTGAGGATGAATTGAGATAAATAACTTTGTTAATCTGTGTGTGGGTGGGTGTGTGTGTGCACTCCTGCATTGGAGTCTTGAAAAAGCTGGCATCTTTAGATACTAAATGTGAAAAATCACATCCTTTACTGCTTTGTGACTTCTTATGTATGATATAAAAATTAAAACTGAAAAAATATGTATGTTTAAAATTGGTATCACCAAGCATTTTATTAACCAAATATTAACAGGTAATATTTTTGCCTTATGCTCTTCGTAAATAATTTGTAATCCTCATGACTACTTCAGGGAGTAGCTTCCTTCACACATATGCTTCCAAATAACAAAAAAAGAGGCACAGCTTTTGTTATAAAAGTTGTTTAGTTAATATGCTGTATGATGGATACTATATTGATATATTTAAACTGATCATATATATATATATATACACATAACTTTTAGGTATTTATTGAAGCAGCATTGGCATATAACACTATGCAGGTATAAAACAGATTACAGGTATATAACACTATGAAGTGATATCTATACAAGTTATATATGATCCCCATCACAAATCTAGTTTGCATCCTCTACCATGCAATTAATCTACTTTACCTGATTTGTTAGCCCTCATCCCCCTTCCCTTCTGGTGACTACCATTCTGTTGTCAGAATTCTATGTTTGGAGTGATAATATTTGAATATTACAAAGAAAAGATTTCAAAAAGATATGTACCTCTATGCTTATGAAAGCATTGTTCACAACAGTTAAGACATTGAAACAACTTAAGTTCCTTTAACAAGTGAGTTAATGAAGAAAATGTGGTTATCTATGTACAATGATATATTAAGTTCACTTACATTAATTAATTAGTCATACATTAAGTTCATGGGAAGAGTTCATCTAGTTTTCTTCTTAAGAACTTTATGTATCATAGTAGATAGGTAATTCTTCCCATTTTTATCAATAGAGAGGAATCTTGCAATTGAAATGGAGGCCAAAAGGATGATGCTGGAAGGAAATCAGACTTGAGAATCATAATGTAGCATATAAGGACTTGAAATTGTACACAAACCTATATGTTATAATGTTATATTCATTCTTTTATAAGTATTAAATATATTATATATACATTTATACTTTAGTTAATAATTTTGTTAAAGGACATTTCTAAAACTTAAAGGAAACTAATAGTTTTAAATTTCTATGTTAAAAAATAAGGCCTACACTGGGACTAGCATTCCTAAGAAGGTCTTATGATTTTTCACCTGGGATGAGTGGTCTCCAAGTTGACACTTGCCAGGAAATATGGCCTCTAAATATGGTCTCTTCTGCCCCAGAGCCTGTGATTGGTTCCTTTCTGGCTCCAGTACAAGGAAGAGGTGGGGTCAAGAGCCTTTGCTGATCCAGTGTGGGAAAAGAATTTTCAGGTACAAAATGGTCTGAGATTGGATTTCCACCCCAACTTATAGAATGGCATGAACTGAATCATCTCATCAACCTTGGCAGCAAAAATATTAACTAAATTCCTACCCTTAACCATTAGACTTCTAGATAATAGTTATCCAACTGGCTTTACCAAGAAAACTCAGCTAAATCATGAGGGCTATTTTTAATGATTTCAATGTTATCTTCTTACATCATTCAAAGACAGAATAAGTCAAACATCTGAACAGCAGTAGAAGTCTTAGCAAAGACATTACCTGGACTTGGCAGATAGAAGCATAAAATCAAATTAAAAAAAAAAACACACAAATTAAAGCAACAACTGAACCACAAGTGAAAACTATTCATTCATCATATGACAGTCACTTTGAGGCATGAATCCAGGCTTTCCTCCCCTAGAACTAGCCACTGCCTGGAACCTCAGACCCATGATCACACTCATGAGCCTGACCCACATGGAAACCAAGATTGTGAATCTGTAGGTGTAGATGAATTTGTATGATCTGAAGACCTCCTGGGCTGTCTGCCAAAGAGAAAAACAAAAGTTCCCAGGGGAGTATAGTTGAGCCTTCTACACAGAATACACATTCTTGGAAACAATCCTTTAAATTCCTGTCACTGAGAGCTATCTGCAGAGAAGGAAAGTCAGCATATTTCTAAAGGACAGAACCAAGTGTGAAAATATATCCCTTGAAGCAGCCTTTGGAAAAGAGACGCATTTTCAGACACTCAAGGAGAAAGAAACTACTAGAAAATTTGATTCTCTAGGCAGTCCTGAAAAGAAAATGAAAGCTATTGGAAAGCATGATAAAATCTTCAGGAGAAAAAGAAAAATATAAGAATCAGGGTTTCACCAGCACCAAAGTCAGCTTGCAAGAACAAATAAAACAATTGTTTGATCAAATCCCATCCCAACCAAGTATATTTTGTCCACCCAGTTAGGACTTCCAAGTATAAGCCCTCTGGGTCATCTCCACTGCCAACCTCACAGGGAGCTCACAGAACCCTTTCAGTGGTTACCTCAAAAACTTATCTCACAGATTCACATTTCAGGTGACATAGCTTCCTGCATGGATTGATTTCCATCAATGGTACCTTTTCAATGAAGATGCAGCTTGACAAGTCCTCTTTTGCCCCTGACAGTGTGAGGCTAGGCCTTGGGAGTGGTTACTATTAGAAGCTGAAGACAGTCTATAGGATTTTAGATTGGATATTTTTATCTCTCTATGCTCTGACTCTGACAGTGAAAACACCAGGTTTGAAATGGAAAAAAGTGCAGCCATGGAGAAAAGTCATATAGTAAAACCCCTTCAGCTCCCACATGCCAGAAGCCAGATCTCAGAATCCCCCTGTCTCCTCTGCCAACTTGGAGCACTTCCAGTGAGAAGACAAATTCTCAGGATTCTCAAGGCAGCACAGGGAGTTTGCTCACAGAAGATTTTGAAAATCCCTCAAGTCTGACAATAACAGACCTATTCACCCCTATTGAGGAGTCTCTTCACAGTTCACTGAATACATTCTGTGAGTTATTTCAATCCCGAATGCAAACCTTCCCCAGCAAAACCTAAGTCTCTGGAAAAATGGGCCAAGGATGTTACAAAAGTATTTTACCTTGTCCACCCGACCCTCAATTACCTGTAGATGAAAGCAGCAGACCTGGGCATGATTTTGAACCAACTCTTTGCTCTGGGAAGCACATATGTTTACTAGGTATCCATCATCGCTGAGCATGTTGTCTGTGTGGATAGAGAGAAGCTCTGACTGCTCACAGCTGGGCACACTTGCTGAGTATGGCCCTACTGTAGTACCTGGACCAAGACTGATTCTACTTGCAGGAAACTTACATACCTTAGTTGAAGCATACAAGTTATTTGTCTGACAGTTTTCTACATTCTGGGCTTGCTGATTGCATCCTGTGTGGTCTTTTAATTTGTTCCTGTGGTGGGCATAATTAGTCATGAGTGGACCTAAGATAACTAACCATTTGCCTCAATCCCATCATGATTCCCCATGGCCTACTCTGAATCCAATTCCTCACAATGGCACCCAAATCTTCCTTCCAATCTGGTATGCTGTAAGGACCTACTCACCAATCCCACTTGCCAGCTCCCCACAATGCATAGTTCTTCTATTTCATACTGTGTCAGGGATGTTTCCTTGCAAGATGCCTGTTCACATCCTGCCTAGGTTCAATCTCTCCTCTTCTATGAGTCCACAGGATTGCAAAAGGGCAACCTCATATTTTTTATCAGTTCAACCTCCAGTCTCTGAGAGCAGGTGGTAAAGCCTCAGTAGTCTGAGACAGCAGTGGAGATGGCATTCTTATCTTCTACCCTATGGCATATCAGGAACCACAGGTTCACCCCCTCATCATGGATGATTCTTTAGAAGAGGTGAAGAAGGTCCAGTGGGAATCAGAAAGTGAGGCCAGTTAAGTATTTGTGATCTAACTAGCAGGTGCATTCTGTAGGAGCTAATACACTTTAACTTCCACCTATGTTTAATGATGGGGAAGCTACTGCTCAAGACTCATCAGAACAAAATCAGCTCCAACCTTTCTAACTGATCAACTTACCCCTCCCAGCCATGTCTCCTCAGGATGTTTAGCACCCTTGAGGAAGCATTCTTCAGTTCAGCAGAACCTTGGTGGAATTCTGTCACCACTCACTACAGGAACTGGGGTTCCAACACCCAGAACCACCTTCAATGGCCCCACCAGATCGGCTAAAGTGAGGCAAGATAGATAGGAGATGGGGCTGAAAAGTCCCTTTACCAAGGAAACAGCCATGTACCCAGTCAGGCCAAGCTCTGCTGTCCTATAATTCAGAATGCCTCATATAATTCACACTTCCTCTCTCCTCTCTCAGAGCACATATCTAACTTAAACAGGGCATAAGTCTCTCTCTCTCTATATATATATATATACACACACATACACACACACATATATATATATATAAAGTCTATATATATAAATGAAGATAAAACAGTACAATTCATACAATTATTAGTTCATTGTATTTTGAATCGGACACATTTGAGCAATTCACAGCTAAGGAAATCTCCAACAAAATCAAATACTTTATCATATCAGTTTGTGAAGTTGGAAAGGACTTGTATCTGAATGAAACAATTCTTCAAAATATTTTTGTACAGATAGACAGCAGTGCATCAAGGTGACCAGGGATCCCAAGTGTAGTAAATCCCAGGAAGGTGACTTTCTGCAAAGGGGACTTTCTCCTGATCTTACCTTTTTTGGGGGTGTGGAAATACAGGTAGAGGAGATGACGGACCAGGAGACCTAGCTGGTGTGTGCTCTCTACACTCTGGACCCTTCTATCTAATGCACTGTCTCACTGGAGGGCTGGTGCACAGGGTTCGATAAAGAAAAATAAACAACAGAAATGCAAGGGAAAAACCAAAAAAAAAAAAAAATGTATCTAGTAGGGGATCACTCTCTGATTTGAAGAAGCTTCAGATCCATATCTTTAGAACCTTAGCCTCTGTAGATGTTGTAAATGATTAACATTCAAAAAAAAATGTTCAACTTAAATAACTAAAGGTCGATGTGTCCTAGAGAAATCAGGTTTCAAATAGTTTGGTGACCACCTTAGGTCAATATGCGTGCTTGTGTTTTTGTTTTTTTTTGTTTTTTCTAAAACTAAACCAACTTAACTTTGCAAACTAAAACGTTTTGTTTTTCTCTTTATAGAAATGATACACTATCATATGTTTTTATTTTTATTACCCCACAACAAATGGGCAAAAGCAGATAAACCAGTCTACTCAGGCTAGGTCTGGGACTGGTTAGCATGACCTCAAGGTTTCTCCTCCACAGGTCTGTTAAGTACACATTAAGCCCAAGCAGAACAAAGAGTAAAGTTTAGAAAGTGAAGTTAGAGAAAATAAAATTTCCAGGGAAGTCAATGAAAATATTGGTTCTCTGAAAATATTCACAATATTGATCATTTTTTAACTAGGAAAAAATAAAAACAGAGCAAACAGATTAGCAAAAGCAACATTTATAGAGAAGACTTATTAAAGTTTCCCTGAGATGTAAAACACAGTAACGAAGATGAGAATTATGGAAAATTTGATTTTGGCAAGCTTGTCATAACTGTTTCTACGGAACTAGGAACTTTGAAGATCTTTACTTCATTCTTCCCAATGTTGCTGCCCTACTTTGCTCTACTTTTATCAGCATACTTTTGTGAGCTTTTTTTAGATTCACTTCTATAAATACAATTATTTTAATAACTTGGATTCTTCACATTAAGTTCCACTTACAAGTGGTTGTATCAAACAAAATTTAGAACTTCTTAGTAGTAATATAATAATAGTTAATAATCATATCACATGTATTTATATATTATATATCTATACCTTATTAATAATATAATAATAATTATAATAAAAAGTAACAATAAAATTTAGAGCTTTCACTTATTAATATTTTTCAAATCTCTGGTAGTCTACTTAGAATATTTGCTCTTAGTTGAACTATCCTTTTTAATGCCTTAGCCCAGCTCAATTATACTTTAATTTATTTCATCCTCCAAAGTAATTAGATAGTATGTTCTCTTCTTATTATCACAGAGTTACATTGAAGCAGTCAGTTGTAGTTACTCCTCAAGTTTAAGGAACACATATTGTGCATGGTTTGTGAGAATACAGAGATAGGAGTCAAACTCATAGAAACACAGCCAAGTGGAAATCAAAAACATTCACAAGGTTATTGCAGTAAATCGTCTAAAAGGGAAAAGTAGCAACTCAGACTGAAAGGGATAGAAACAAGAATTTTGAAAGGATAGTCACTTCAAAAGTTTTATAAATGTATAAAATGTTCATCTAGGAAATGCTCAATAGTCAAAATATCAGATTATCTTGGAAGATATATATATATATATATATATATATATATATATATAATATGTGTGTATGTATGCATGTATTAAAGATCACATAGTAAAGGAAAAGGGATCAATATAAAAACTTACAGATAAAAGAATAAACATTACTAATTTGAAGAATATGCAAAGATGTGATCATCTCTTCACACTGAAGCCCTAAGTAGGATGATACATGTCTGATTAATGGTCTTTTCTTACTGTTTGAGTCATTTCTTTTTCACAGTGAAACTTCTGTTTTCAGACGTGTTTGGTCTTCAACTTTCATTAGAAAGGAGTTGTTCCCAATTTGTTCTTTCTTGCCCAGGTATGACCCTTGCTGATACAGTTTGGAAACTTAATTCCCATACAGCAATGGATGAGTCAAAGGTCACACATGGGAAGCATGCCAATAGTCCTTGTGTTGCTGTTACAATTCACATCAAGGAGAGAAAGCAAAGGTCAGGGCATAATGTGGACCAAGGAATTTTAATAGAAAAAATATATTTAGTCACCTGGACTGGTAGTGTTATATGGGATACTTTGTTTTCAGGTAGACTAAGAATGAAACTAATACATATTTGAGATCAGTAGAAGTCTATTTGAATATACTTATTTTATGAATTTTAATTTGTGTAGAATTAAAACTGAGCAAGTTATACATATTAGTTATGCATTAAGTTTATTATATATTATAAATCTTTGATGTATTTAACAAAATAATGAATAATTGAGATTTTAAAAATAAGTTTAATAATATGTTCTGTAAGTAAAATATTGATCAGTAATGAAAAAAATGTAGTTTTCTTAAAGTCCTTATTTTTTTTAAAGTAACTTAGTTTATACTGACATTTAGATAGGGATCAAAGATACAAAATAAATGATGACTCAATAAAATTAAAATTATAACTATCTTCATGTTTTTAATATAAAAAAACATTTGCTATTTATACAAATCACTTCCTAATAAAGTGCTGATTTAGGAAGGCTTTATAATTTACAATATGAAGATAGATTTCAATATCCTCTTAAGAATGAAAAAGTACATTTCTTATAACATTAAATATTTAGAAATGCGTAATTCTTATTATTTCTTTCATGAATGTATTAATCACTTTATAAAGAACATATTGTTGTGATTACTATCTGTCCTAGAGATATAACAATGAGCAAAAGATACATATGGCTTCCTCAACCACACAGAAAATAAATGGGTTATAAATCCTATAACTATAATGTAGAGATTACACCTCTAAAAATTTAGTAAAAAATGACAAGAAAACATTTTGTAAGTCACTAAAATAGAATATATCTGTAATAAATTGACAATGAGGAGCAACCTGAAAGATGTAAGCAATTAATTTTGACAAATATCTGGAGAAACTGTTCTGTGTAGAAGGAACTGAAAGTATAAAAACTCTGAGATTAAAAATAAGCATCTCCACTCTTAAGAACAATAAAGGAATCAAGTGGTGTACAATATTTCTCACATGAATATATCAACCTTTTTTGGTTCTCTCATCCATTATTGGCATTGAAATAGTTTCTTCATTTCCCAATGCTGTGAATAAGACTGCTATAAATATCCATTCACATATTTTCTTTTCTAAATGTGAGAGGTTCTTTTGCACATATTCTTAGGCCACAGGAATGTGAATATTCAAATGTAATAAATTTTCAAAGTAGTTTCATTACTTTACACTTCCACCAGAAATGTATGTAATATGTAATATTTCCACATCTGCTCCAACACTTGAAATTGTAATTTTTAATTTTTGAAATCTAAAAGTGAATAACTTGTTTCTCAGCCTCATCTTGACTTGTTATTAAACTAAGTTTATGATAGCTTTGTATTCAAAATATATGTATAGATGATATGAATACATATGATAGATATGTATCCAAAATATTATAAGCGATGATCAGACATAGTAGCAATATAATTTTTATATTTATCATAATCCTTGTTTAGGGTTGTACAGGTAAAAATATCCATGATGAAAATATTTTTTTGTATCTTTCACAGGTTTCCTTAATTCTGCCCATGTATACTTATTACTATCATTATAATGTCATGATATATAATGCTACATTTAAGTATTTTTCACAGTATCTAAAGAATCCGTATGTGTGTGTATTTCTGCTATATTCATTTAAATTTAATAAAGGCTTAATAATGTTGGTACAGGGATAAGTTTTTCAGGCTTCCCTGACTTAAGCCAGACATGCCAAGTAGATTAGACAATATAACTTCACACATACCCTCGTCCAGTTCCTAAAATACTAGGACTTTTTTCTTCTATATTTTAAAGGAATATTTATTAAGAAAAGGAGAAAGAAATAGTCACAGTTGAGCAGAAGAGATGCCGAGAAGGAATTTAAGAAACTCCCTATGAAAATAAAATTTACCTGAGCTGTACAATTGCACCTTGACGTTCGTCACATTAGAATAAAAGACACTAGAAAAACTAGCTGCAAAACTGACAGGGAAGAATAATTCCCTGAAGGATATAATATCAGTGTAAAGTGTGACAACAAACTGAGAAAGAATATTCCTTTCTTACTCACCGAAGACGTTGTTCCCTAAAAGCTTAAAGTATCAGAAACTCTGCTGTTTGAAATTTTATCAGCAAGTATAAACTACTTCCATACCTGGGGGATCTGAATCACTTTGACTGAGTAATGCTGCTTTCATTTAAAACCCAAGGTTTCCTCTTTGGAGGAGTGTCTTTATAGTTCTTCTCCCCATTTTTTGATTGGGCTTTTTGTTTTGCTTTTGTTTAGTTGTGTGAGTTCCTTGTGGACCTTCGTTATTAAACTCTTGTAACTCATGTGGAGGGCAATTTTTTTTTTTCCCATTCGGTTGGGCATCTTTTAGTTTTTTCTGTTGTCTCTTTTGCTGTACAGAAGCTTTTTAGTTTGATGTAGTCCCATCTGTTTATTTTTTCCTTCATTTTTTTTTGCCATCTGTAGATGTTTCTAGAAAGGTGTTTCTGAACTGTAATTCACAGAGAGTTTGCATATGAAAAATTGCTCAACATCACTAGTAATAAGGGAAATGCAATTCAAAACCACAATGAGATACCACCTTACACCAGTAAGAATGGCCCACATCCAAAGAACGGGCAACAAGAATTGCTGGTGAGGATGTGGAGAGAAAGGAACATTACTACACTGCTGGTGGGAATGTAAACTAGTCCAACCACTATGGAAACCTGTGTGGAGAACCCTCAAGTTAATGAAAATGGAACTATCATTTGACCCAGGAATTGCTCTCTTGGGAATCTACCCCAAAGAGACCTCAATGTGGGAAGAAAGGGACACCTGTTCTCGGATGTTTACTGCAGCACAATTTATAATTGCAAGGTCATGGAAGCGACCTAAATGCCCCAAAACAGATGACTGGATGAAAAAAAAATGTGGTATATATACATGATGGAATATTACTCACATCAATTGGAAATGACAAATTCGACGATTTTATAACATGGATGTACTTAGAAGAAACCATATTAGCAGAAACAAGTATTAAAGAAAAAGACAAAAACCAAATTATTTCACTAATATATGAGATATAGTGAAAAAAAATAAACAAAAGACTTGAGGAAAAGTCAAAACAAGTTAAGCACCAAACTGAAGTGCACAACTTTGAGCAGGAGGGAAAGGGGAGGGGATGGAGGGAAGGGAGGTGTGTGTAAATCCCTGGGATTACAATGTTGTGAAATTTATATATAAATAAATTAATTAAGAAAAAAAAGTAAAACCCAAGGTTTCTGGCCACAGCACTCAAAATGTATCTACAGAGTTTCCAAAGATAGAGGACTAAAGTTCAATTAATAGTAATTAGGTCCTTACTCATAGTTCTGCATCAACTAAATATATCAAAACACTGTTTTCACCCTAATAAAGCTATTTACCATCATTTTTGTAGTAAGTTCAAATTTGTAATACAGTATTATTAATTGTAGACTCCATGAGATACATTTTTTGAATGTATATAAATGTTGACTCATTATTTTATATACTTAAAACTAGAATAATATTGGGTATCAATTACATTTCAATAAAAATAAAGCTTCATTTAAAAGTCAATTAAATCTCAGATTCTCTCTAAATCTTATAAGAGCTCTATGTTATTTTTTTTTCAAAAGGTGCATCCCAGATTTCTTGACATGGAGCCTCTTTTATTGTAGTGACTCAATAAAGAGTAAGTATGGTTTAGGACAATTTAAAGTCTCCATGGAGAACTGAGTATGACCCCAACTTAGTGATAGTGCTGGGACCCTCAATTTAATGATAGTGCACATAACTTGAGACAAGTTGACATCAGTGAAAAATGGAAAATCAAAATGCATCAGCTCACTGATAAAAATTTCAAATTAAATATTATTAGGTAAGCATTTAATTTATAATTAGTAGATATGAAAAAGAATAGACACAACTCAGAAAAATAAACTAATCAAAAGTTGTAAAGTAATTAAATTCTATTTAAATAAAATCATATTCTTAAAGAAAATGAGGAAAATGAAAAAAACTTTCTCAAGAAATGTATACTAAATTACAGAGCATTCACTGTAGGATAGAAATATAACAGGGGAAGTGTAGAAGTAATTTTTTATAATCTTTGGAAATTAGGATTCATGTATTAATGTGTTTTGTGAACTCTGAAAAATAATAATCATTGAGATATTTGTTAATGAGCATGTGCAGTTATATTGAATGCCTAGGATAGATGTGTTTATACAAGTGCATATACACTGACATCAACTATTTGTCTTCCTACAATCTAAATATAAAAGGGTTTGGCTCACGTATATAAGGTGGGAATTTTAAGTCCAAAATTCAGAACTCAAGTAGGCAAGCTGATATTCCAGTGAGCGTAAATCTATAGTTGTGAGTTAAAATTCAATCAGATACCAAACAGAAACTCAGGCAGGAATTCTTGCTGCAATTATGAGACTTTCTGGCTTTGAAAAACTCTTTGTAAGTCAGTTGCTTCTCGAATATTTATAATGTAAAATTTACAAATCCATTTAGATTAGTTATTCACTTCTTGCTATTTTTATGACTAGCTATATTTAAAGCTTTATTTTTTCAGTATAAACTGGTTCTTACATTACATTAGAAAATCTAATTTTTGATTGGTTTTATAAATTAGTTTGTTCTCTTCATAAAACATATTACAAGATTTTACACAAATTAAATAATGAATGAATTATTTTCTACTGTTGAGATTGTCTTTCTTATGGAAAGTTCTTTGGGTATATTTAACATGGTCATACATCCCCTCCCCATAAGCATGATTTTATGTAGTCCTTCTTGTTAATATGAATATATCCCCTCTTCTTGTTACTATCAAAACCTGAAGTTTTTGATAATTTTTATTGTGAGAATGTTTTGGGGTTACTGGAGGTATAACTAAAAACTTGGGGGTTTCACAAGTTTGTAGCCTCCAGCTGTCAATAAATTTAATACTGGAAAATATCACATGCAATATATGAATTTTGATGTTTCAGTGTCTTTACTACTTTTGAATTCAGTTGCTTTTGTCTCAAGTAAACCGACCTCACTTATTATTCTCTGTATTATTCTCTGATGTAGTCAGCCTTATAATCTCTGTTTTTAATGATATAAGAAAATTCATTAATTTTTCAGTTATTTTTGTTGTTGTTGTTGCTGCTGTAAGGAATCAAATGATCCCAAAACTTTAAATATAAGGGAGCTGAAATAAAAGTTATATATATTTTTTGTTTCTTACACAATTTTATAATTTTCAATATAACCTATCATATATAATGATTCCACATTAAATGAAATCAATGTAATCTTTATAATATATTATGTATACAGTTAAATGTTCTGTTATTACAAAAGAGCTAGGCTAAAAAGTTAAAGAAAAAATTTTCATAAAAACAAATTTCATAAAAATTTTAGTAATTTACCTAGTAAAAGCTGGGGTGCTTAATAGATAAGCAAAAAATGCTTATCATGGACATTCTTAATTATTTTGTTTTAGAAACATAGCTGAAGAAGATAAGTTAAATGTAGTTTATCACAGTTTTATACTATTTGACACAACTTCATTCTACGTATTAACTTTAAATATGTGAAATAGAGAACTAACAGTAACAAAATTTGTAAAAACTAGTGGCAAAATATACAGAAAATGTAATTTATTTACTTTATTTTTGTCATGTCTTTGAAACTTCATAAGAGGCATCACCTATGACATATTTTTGTAATTAATCAGTATAATTTAGAGATTTTATCTGTGATATTATAAATGATCTAAACAGAAACTTAAATATTGCATTTCCAGATGCATTTCAGGAGGGATGTTATGTATGGGCAAGGCAGTTTAAAGTTTCCAGAAGAGGTTCTGAAATATTAAAAAACGAATTTTCATTTATTTCTCTAGATTGTCCAACAATAACTCTATTTTTGCATCCATATTTGCAGCTTTTCTAAAAAACCAAAAAGAACCGTCAGCAATGAGGTTAAAGTTGGAATGGGAATTAGCTCATTATATCTGACACAGATACAATAAATAGTTAGAAATTAAAGCTTCTTATATCCTGACTTCATTTCTGCATATTAGATATATTCAGAAATATAGAAAACATTTTTCTTTAAAAGGGCATGGCTTATGTTAACCTCTCATTCTCCTTATGGAAGTAACAACTTGACAATTAATTTTATTACAGAGAAGAGATATTTTAAAAGCCACAAATGTTAAGAAAGTATCAATCCTATAAATTATATTATGAATGTCCAGATATTGTATAAAATCAAGAACAGAAATTTTAATAAGTAACTTTTCTGTGAAGCTGATTATCAAAGAAATTTTATATTTGCTTTAGGGGGAATTTTAGCATAATATAAAATGTATTTTCTATGTAGTGTTTTTGAATTTATTTTTCTTGATGGCTTTTCACTTGCTGAAATATGGTAAGTAGGTCATGGTCCTCCATTAACTCATACTTCATTTTTTATATCATAATCGACTAGCAGTCTTTTTTTTAAGTGGGAAAAAAAAACTTCCTGCAGAAAATAAAAAATGGGTTATATTAAATAACCTTTTCTTTCTAGGCCAGATACTTTTGTTGAAAGATTTGGGCCTACTATAGTTTCCAGATTAAAAATACTGTTTAGTATGTAAAAATATAAAATTCAATTTTAAAAACCCAAAATATTTTTATTTTAAATATAAATGTAATCTACTGAAAACATACACATACCCATACACACACTAATCTCTACTTTTAAAAATGCTGTTATAAGCTTTTATCATGTTTTTTCACTTTTTTCCATAATTATTTTGTAATCCATAAATACTTCGCAATTAAAACACCAGTACAGATCTTAATTGGAATGATTTTAGTTTTTCTCCGTTTAAGATGATGTTTGCTGTAGGTTTGTCATAAATGGTTTTTATTATGTTGTGATATGTTCCTTTTAACCCCAAATTTTCAAGAACTTTTATCATAAATAGGTGTTGAACTTTATCAAATGCTTTCTCTCCATCTATTGATATGACCATATGGTTTTTGGTTTTCTCATTATCAACCCAGCAATCGCTCTTCTAGGAATCTACCCAAAGGCGATCTCAATGTGGGTACAAAGGGACACCTGTGCTTGGATGTTTATTGCAGCACTATTTATAATTGCAAGAACTTGGAAACAACCCAAATGCCCCAAAAAGGAGGACTGGATGAAAAAGATGTGGTATATATACACAATGGGATATTACGCATCAATAAAAAATGACAAATCCGATGATTTTTCTGGTAACATGGATGTACCTAGAAGAAATCATACTGGCAGAAACAAGTCAGAAGGAAAAAAAAACAGATACGAAATGGATTCACTAATATATGGACAAACAAATGAAGATACACAAATGCGGGAGGGGACCAGCTGGAGTGGCCAGGGAGGGGAGGTGGTGGGGGATCCCCAGGGACCTCAATTAAGTGATTGATGTGAAATATATATATATATATATATAACTAAAAAAATTAAAAAAAATAAAACACCAGTACAGCTATCATAAAAATTTTTGAAATAAAACACAAATGACTCTTAATAAGCATATATGCTCTTTGATATGTTTGTAAATACATGCTAGATATTTACCTACTAATCACGAGCATTTAGCAGTCTGTTTTCAATTAGAGTTTAGGTAGTCTACACACTGATACTGCTCAAAGGTTAAATAGGATACAAAGATCCATTTTACTTCAATATATTTCATAGTGAAGAGTTACTATTTTGCAGAAATTATTGGAGACAGAAAAACTTGCGTTACTATATATACAGCAAACACCTGTTTGCATATATCCATATATTTTATACACCAAAATACACCTTCCCTTCCGTGATTTTAACCTCCTTCCCTTTTTGCTCTATGTTTCAGTTCCGTTGGCAGTTTGAAAGTTTTCTTGTCCATTTGTTTGTTTTCCCTATAACCCTCATTCATATAAGTGAGATCATTCCACATTCCTCTTTTTCTTTCTGACTTATTTACACTAACATGATTCCTTCCAGTTCCATCAGTGTTGCTGCAAATGACAAAAGTTTGTCTTTTTTGATTGATAAATAATATTCCATTATGTAAATACACCACATCTTTTTCAGCTGTTCATCAGTTTTGGGGCATTTGGGTTGTTTCCATGTTTGGTAATTATAAATAGTGCTGTGATAAACAGCTGGGTACATGTTTCTATTTGAATTAGTATTTTATATGTCCTTTCGTTAGATTCCCAGTAGTGGGATTGCTGGATTGAATGGTAGTTCCATTTTTCAGCAGCTTAAGGGTCTTCCACACAGCTTTCCAAAGTGGCTGGATCAGTTTGCATTCCCACCAGCGTTGTAAGAATGTTCCTTTTCTCTACATCCATAATAGCACTAGTTGTTGCCCGTTTTGTTTGTTTGTTCTTTTGTTTTATTTTTTGTGGGTCATTCTTAATAGTGCAAGATGGTATCTCAGTGTGGTTTTGATTTGCATTTCCCTGAATTTTAGTGATGTTGATCATATTTTCATAGACCCATTGACCATGTGAATTCCCTCTTTGGAGAAGTGTCTTTTCACTTCTATCCATTTTTTTGACAGGGCTTTTTGCTTTGTTTTGGTTAAGTAACCTGAGTTCTTTATGGATCTTTGTTATCAGACCCTTATCACTTGTATGGAGGACAAATGTTATCTCCCAATGGTTGGATTCCTTTTTGTTTTGGTTATTTTTCTCTTTTGCTGTAGAAAAGTTTTTTAGTTTGACTAGTTCCAGCTGCTTGTTTTCTTTCATTTATTTGTCAGGGAATTACACATTTTGGTTTTAGAATACTGAACCATCTTTGTGTTCCTGGAATATATCCCATTTGCTCATGATGTCATCATCCTTTCAAAGCATTGTTGAATTTGTTTTGCTAGATTTTTTTGAAGGTCTGTAGTTGTCATTTTTTGTGATTTTTTTTTTTTTTTTTTTTGGTATCAGGGTAATGTTTAGTTTCATACACTCTGTTTGGAAGCATAATAAAATGACTTTCTGCTAATCTTGCTAAGCTTAAATATACAAGGCTAACAGTTCATATAAAATTCAGGGTAGTAAGTACTTTGATAATTCTATTAATAATAAAAAATAACATGCTGTGTCTTTTATATTTCTATGAATAAGACAGATTTGGTCGGACTAAATTCTTCATAAGGTTACTTTTTCAGTTTGAATTTGGAATTCTACAATACAGGAGAGCATGATGACAGCATTTAAGTAACATCACTGAAACATCTCAGTTTCTTGGATTAGTGCATATAACTTGTTGTTAGACAACATCTTTCAAGTTGGCTGAGATAATAGAAAACTTGGGTGGTACAATGAAATATATCAGAGCAATTGTCCTCTGACTTTTCTCTATTACTTCTGATTTATTTGCAAACTTATAATATCTATGTTCTTCAGGTTTGTAAAAGTGAGTCTTAGATTCTCTAGAGAAGATAAAGTACCTGTATTTCTTTAACTGCCATAAAACCTTTAATAAAGTTACTCTGACTTGGCACATTCCAGAGGAATAGGCTCAATCAGTAATGTCTTATTGACTCTGCTTGCTTGATTTGTGGTGTTTGATTAAGGATCAGAATAATTCAAATTATAGAATAGATATCAGTGTCTAAACACTTGAGACATAATTCTCTGGAGATGGATATTCCAGGGTACTAACATAAAACAGTCTTCATATATTCACTAACCCCAATTAAATTTTGACTTTATTAGCAAAAATGTGGTAAAGCAGGGAATACATCAAAAGTGCATGGTATATTTATGGAAGAACTGAACTTTCAATGAGGAAAAATTCCACTGCTAAAAGATTCAATTTTGTACTTATATTTGTAAATATTTATGACATAAATTATTGAAAAAAGTAATCAATTGTCATAGGATATTTCTTGCTTCCTATTCCATCTGAGCACAAAAAATACTCACAAACTATTTTCTTGAAATTGTTTGTATAATAAAGTATTCAGACTTATCAAATAAAAAGTTATTTTTTGATTTTCAGATATTCAACTAATATTTTAATTCTCTCTTTTTAGTAAAAACTATTATATTCAATATTTTGGGTATACTTAAGTGAAAATGTATTTGTTTAAAGTTTAATTTTAATTTGTCACATTCTACCTTGTCTATTAATCTATTTGAAAGCTCCCCGATTATATTTGTTCACATAGTGTTGAATAGAAGTTTGAAAAGCCTTTCATTTACTGTAAGAATAGGATGTTTTGTCCAGAAGATCTTAAAATTGCTCTATTTTGGTTTGATCAATAAGAAAATTCTTTATTTATTAAAAGTCCCCTGGATGGAAAAGAAGTTGCAAGTTCTATGCAATGAAAATAGATAAGGAGATCTTAGATTCCTATAACTCTGACTAGTATTCAGTTTTTGTTTCTATTTTACCATTTGAAACATAAATACAAAACATATCAGAACCTTTGTATGTTCTACAGATTATATTTAAACAATAAAAGTACATAATATGAAACAAGTAACAAACCATAGTAGCAGGTGTCTGTGTTATCTGCGAAAAAAAGAATGACCAAAATAAAGGTGTTTGCCAACAAGAGAATCATAGCATTTTATTGTCAGAATCAGTCATTCTCTGTTTGATTTTCCACTATGGAAGAAAACCTACTTGATGATTTTTTACCCCAGAGGTCTGACTAATGAAGAAAAGATGTCTGTAAAAGCAAGAAAAATAGTAGACAGATAAATACTGGTAGTGGGATATTCGGTCGTTCTGTCTGTCTGTCTGTCTCTCTGTCTCTGTCTGTCTGTCTCTCTCTCTCCCTCCCTTCACCCCCACCTCTGTCTCTAGAAAAATATTTTGAAACTATTCCAAAACCAACTGACATACATACATACATACATGCATGCATGTATACATACATACATACATACAGTAGTGAGAAACAGAACATCTGTTCAGTGTATCAGATATAAAAGATTGTTTAAATTGCATGATGCAAAAAAGAAGAACTAAATAAATTAATTAGGATATTTTTAAAATATCTAAAGTTAAATTTATAGTCTTGGTTCATTCCCATCTCTTCAGAAGATTTAGTATCTGAAATCTCTCTGGTATATTCTCTTTTTATGATTTTAGTGTATGATGCTATTTAGATCTCAGTCAACAATCCTTAGCTCTAAGTTCACTAGCTTCTTTAACTCGAATTCCAACTAACTTCAGAAGTTTAGTAAGTAAATTGTGATAAAGAAGCAAATTTTATGTATTAAATAAAGAGGTGGAGGAAGAAAAACATCAAATACATTTGTATCAGAGGCTAATCCTAGGTTACTAGGTGTAAAATGAGAGAATTATTGGATAAAAAGGTGGCTAGTTTTGAGGCAACTTTACTTCTGATAGCTAAGACTTCTGATAGCTAAGAAAGGTGTCTAAAACATCTTTCAACTAGGACATAAGTATATTTACACCTTTATTTTTTTTAATGCTCATTATAATTCTTCTGCTGTATTTCTACGTGTTTTTAGATTGTTATCATTTTCAAGGCAGCATTCTGTCTGATCTATTAATAACTTCCAGAGGATAAGGACACGCATTTTGAAATGTGTAGCTGAGAACAAAATCTGTAGGAATTGCATACAATGATTTGTGTCAAAATAGACACTGTTAAGATTATCCCCACCTTCTGGTTAAGGTCAAATCTTAAAAGACTAAGGTAAAACAAATTACTAAAGGTCATAAAAATAAAATCAATGGTTACCTAAGAATATAATTCTTTACAATTCAAGTTCAGTGATTTCCTCTCCATAATATTATGTTGCATATAAATATAGTTTATATGAAAGTATTTAAAACTTCATTTTAGATTTACATGTGCATCTATGCATATGTGTGTGCTTTTAATATAACTATTGACATCTAAAGAGATTTGCCACAATCTATATTAAATAAAGAGAGGTTCATGACAAATGGGGTGATGTCACATTTCAGGCAATATGTACTTTCTCTGAGGTACATTTCTATTACCATAATTGAAGGTCCCTCTCCTAATTATTTTATAAATAACCCTAAGTGTAAATGATTCAGAAATTAGTAATAACATATTGATACTATGTGAAAACAAAGGTCAGCACATTGGCCAGTCTTTAATTAATTTCCTACAATATTTATGGTAAATGCATAATTTGTATATTTAAAACCATGAAAAAAAAGATAATGTAGAAAAAAATGAAAGATTAAAAGAATATTTAAAGTGTTATGGAAATAAATGTATAATATATATCTATCCATGATTTTACTACTTATGCTCCCCTTTAGTTTCAATATTTTATTTTTCAGTATTATGCTTAATAATATATCCAAAAGTTTTCACTTTTTATATTTATAAATAACCCAAAAGTTCTGATATTTGCTTTTCAGTATGTTCTGAGTATTTTGAAACCAGAAGAGATTTGTTCTAATTTCTGAATTTTTCCAAAAATATTAGTTTGGAGGAATGTGGAAGAGAAAACAAAAAATAGCAATGAGATCATATTTTCCTTAAAATATACCAGTAATACCTAAAATAAAACATAGGTTTATTGCCAGTATGAATCAACAGTCTATCTTTGGGTATTTCCTTTTCACATCACAGGGCATCCCTTATAGCTTTAGAATTCAGTGATTCCATCACCCAACCTGGTATAATGTGCACAGGAACATTCAAAGTATAGCTATTAATCTTTTTATAACTTTTTAAATATTTTGCCTTGCTCATTTATTTATAACTGTGATGATAACATAATTTGTGGGAAAAATAAGGCATTAAAATGTGCATCTGTCCCCAATTCCTCTCCCAGTGATATTTTATACAGTTATGTATATATTTTTTTTCAGGTTAACTATTTTTAATATCTTTTATTTCTGTCACTGACTTTTCTCATATTCCCTGTTATAACAGTGTAGTTCTAGTATGGAAGTATCAAAACTTTGTGAAATGATTTTGAGGGTACAAGTTTTATCTTAAGTTACTTTGGAACAGATGTACAAGCTTAAAAACTAACCTACTCAAACTGGTTGGTTAATCTAAGAATGACTATCTTAATTCTAATTTTTCATCCTGAAATGAAGTTTTGTATTTATTATACAGCTGGCACTAATTAAGAGTATTATGACCAGTCAAGTTCCTTACAATCTATATATTTTTAGTCTAAAACTATACTATTCTTAGTAATCTTAATCATTATAAATATAGTTTTATTGATCTAAAGATTTACAGAAGTAGTGAGATGAAAATAAAAGTAGAAAGAAAAAAATTCAAGTTGTTATGAAAGTTAAAAAAAGACATTTTCATAAAATGAAAAAATGTTTCAAATAGTGATAAATTCTCCAAATGTATGAAGATCTCTATGGGGATATTTTCAAACTTTTTATTATTTATTTATTTATTTATTTATTTTAATTTAAGAATGACCTTAGACAACTATAGTCAGGAAATAGGAGAGGATGTTGGGGTGTAGGCTGGTAAGTGTTATTAACCTTCTATGATTTGTCGCTGGTATTTATCAAAGCCAGATTCCTACACTCCCACAGACACTGAAACTTTTTATCTTATTTGATTATAACTTAAGGATTACCTCTTAGGTCCTTGAGAAGTAAATCTTATTTGGAAAACTGGCAAGAGGCCAGGACAAGATCTAAAAGGGGCAAAAAAGGACTTAGCAATAGGTTTTGTTGTTGTTGTTTTTTAAGTAAATGCTCAAGAAAAGCGAGGTACGAGGCCTGTCCATATTCAGGGAATCTTTTAAAGCTCAGTAAGATGAGACACACAAAGGCCATCTTGGTCAATAACCACAACAAAAAAAAAAACTATTTTTTTTATTGGAACTTGATTTTGTTTTGTTTTTCCTAACCTTTGGAACTTTTGCAGCTATTCTTGTGATTGAGTCAATAGTCAATTTAAAGATATTAAGAAAAATCAATATCTTTAATCAATTTTTTAAATGCATGAGAATTGTATTATAGGATATAAAAATATTATTTTCAAAGGAAGTTCCAAAAACTTCTTAAAATATTCAGAATTAACATTAGTTTGTTTTACACATTTGTATATGTATCTATGTAAGTTATGGATATATGTATACATACACGTACATATATATATATATATATATATATAAATACACATACTATAAGCAATATTCCATTATAGGATGATCTATACACACACACACACATATAATATAAAATACAAAATACATTCAGCAGTAAAATGATATCTATAGTATTCATCAAGTCACATTTATACTTGTTGCCTTACTTTAGTAGAATTATTTGGATCGCAGATAGAATATTAAGACTAAAGCAAAGAAATCGAATTTTACAAGAAGACAGAGGAAATGAGCAAAAAAAAATTATTTTTTCTGCTATTTTATTTAGACATGGAAAGTATAAAAAATGGCTGTGATAATTAGGAAAGAATATTTTGAGGAAGCTAGAAGAAAATTTCTTCAACTTACATATTATAGATACATCAGAATTAATAAGATTATTGGAAATAAAGTCAAGTAAATTAAGACATGGTTTGGGGTCCCTGCTATTTCTTATTAGAGGCATAGTGAGATCCAGGTGATTTTTAAACTGAGTAGATCTTTACAACTGTTTTGATACTAGCCTATGCTAAGGAATTCATGACCCATTCCAATGAAGAAAGGTAGGAAAGACAACAAGGTAGGAAAGACAAATTCTCAAATAGATGATATCATAAAATCTTTATGGACACATAACATTTTTTCACATATTGGAAAAATTTTGATGATGTTGAATAGATTTTTATACAAATATTCTGGCAATTTATTAACATTGACAATTTAATTTAATAGGTGTGTTCCTGTATTTTACATGCAATTATTTTACAAATAAAGACAGTTCCCTCCTTTTCTTAAAGGAATATTTTTGTTCAAATAATTTACAGCAGGGACTCTTTTAAAACTTGTTCAACCTACTCAACTCACTTCCTGAAGTGCGTCAGCTGTGGCTTGAGAATTATACACTTGGAATATTTTTTTGCTGTAATAGAGACAAATATGTTATAAACCAACAGTGGTAAAAATTGTGATTTTGTCACCTACAGTTAAAGCGATGCTTACCACTTGTTTAATTACTATACTTAAAATGTATTTACAGTTGGTTCTAACCTCCATGCTATTTTATTCTTTGACTTTTCAAGATTTAAAACATAAAATGAAAATGCTACTAACAGTAAGCTGCCTATTCAGTAAGGGTATTTTTAGAAAGAATGCAGATGATTTAGAATATTCAACAGAGTTCATCTTAAAGTAATGACTAAGCTAAAATAATTTTTTGATAAATGCATTCATGGATGCATTTAGACTAAATGCATGTATTTAATCTATTTACCAAATAAACTAAAATTACCAAAACCCAAAAAATATACTAAGTTGAAATACTCAGGCATTTAAAAATTAAGCAAAATAATCATTTATTCTGATATTATGAATCCAGTCTCATATTTCTCTAACTACAATCTGAAGTCAAAGCCTAACCAAAAATTAATATTAAGTAGCACATTTTATGCAACTTTTTATTTTTTAAGAAAAAACGTATTTCATATATCATCTCACCTATTTTTTTATTTAATAGTAATCATTCACAATAAAGTAAATCAAACTCAAAGGATAGAAATCCTTACATATCAAAGGATATATAACAATGTACCACATGCTTAAGAACTGTCCCAAGTAAAAGTGAAAGAAAAATATGCAATCTTGTGTTCACACAAACACAAGGCACACTCTTCAACTTCAATTTTGTTTTGAGAATCCTTCACCACTCAGACAGTATACTTTGTTTGTTTGTTTGTGTATTTATTTATTTATTTATTTAGAGACCAGGTCTAGCTATTTTCCCCCGGGGTACCTCGGGCTCATGTTACCCGGGGCACCACGGACTCAAGTGATCTCCAGCCTCAGTTTCCCAGGTAGCTGGGATTACAGGCACATGCCGCCACGCCCAACTATTTTATGAGACTAGGTCTCGCAGTGTTGCCCAGGGCAGGTCTTGAAACCCCAGATTCAAGTGATTCCGAGACTCGGATTCGTTTTGTAGGCTGCAATTAAAGGCATGTGCCACTGTACACAGCCTCAGACAGCATACTTTGTAAACTGAAAACATGGACTAGGATGTTACATATACAAGACTCAGGTAACATTTAACAGATGTTTGTTAGAAAAATAAATATAGTAAGAAATGAGAAAAAGTGAAGATGTGGAAGATGGATATGTAAAATATTAAGGTTTTTGATAATTATACACTGAGTTCTCTATGGTGCTGAATTGCACTTCAGGAAATTTTGATTGGATAGCATCTCACCTTTTCTCACTTTAAATTTTATTATATATATATATATCAAAACATTTATGCATCTATATTGATATTCATAATCTATATTCCAATACATTTCTAATTCATTTTGTAAGCTGAAGTTATAATTTCTCTACCAAAAAGAATTTCCTAATGATTAAACAAGATTGACCAGTCCCTGAAAAGGAACTGTCTCAGCATATTTTTTTAACTAAAGTTCTCCAACACAGATACTGTTGGAAAATATCTGTAAAAACAAAAAAAAATATATTGGCTTCTGTGTTTGATTACAATAGCATATTGAAATCAGCCTGGCAAGATAATAGTCTCAGGTTGAATCAAACCAAGTTTTTTCTAAAATACTCACACTTTACAGTTGAGATGAGAACAGAAAAAAATTTTCACTGAAGGGGACTTCTAGCAATATGCTTTTGAATTGCTGTACTGATTGTATTCCTAATAATTAATCAGTTTTGTAATTAGATATGGCTAAATATTCCACTGGATTTCACATAAAGTTTATTTCAGATTTTAAAATCTATGTGTTTAAGTAAGATTTTGACCATTGATGATATTCTTGAACAAAAGTGTTTTTGGTGACACTGGCAATGTAAAATGTTACAAAACTTTTCATTAAATTATTTAAAATATAATATTCTCTGTAACACAATTAGCTATAGTTTGCTGGTTGTTATATTTCATCCACAGAATCTTTGTGAATAAATTATAACCTACTTATAGAATTTTTTAATTATACAAAATTGTTCAATTTAATTTGACAGAGATTTAGTTTTTCAAAATCAACCAGATACATTTACCAATACTTATTGGTAAATGAAGTTCAAATTATTTTCTGTAAAGGTCTAAACAACAAATATTTTGTTCTTTTCTGACCTGTACTGTCTGTCATAACTACTCAGATTTACTCTTTAGCATCAAAGTAATCATAAGCCAGTGAATGTCATGACTGTTGAACTTCATGCAGTATAAATGAGCCCTGATTTTTAATGGCGCATACCTGAAACAGACATAATATAATGTTACTTCAATTTAAAAAAAAAAAAAGCGCTGAGAGAGATTTGATGCATGGAACTTAATATGTCTATTCCTTATTATAAAAGCTACATACACATTTGTAAGTACGCAAGTGAAAAATCTAGTTCCCACAAATTAGTCTTTTTGGTAATGGGTGGAGCTTGCTTTTGCAAAAGATATTTGCATGTAAACATTTTTTAGTGTAAGTCATGAAAAGACTTAATTTCTTTATCCTTTTTCAGTGGAGAAGGTAGAACTTAGTATATTTCTGAATATTCTGCCTTCCCCAGTAATCTCCCTGTTGGGCCTTCCCTTCCTCCAACACATCTGGAGAGACAAGGACAAGACACTGTGTCAAGCTGGATATCCTGAATGTATGGGGAGTATATATGTTATTAAAATGATTTTATGGCTTTTTCTATACCAATACCTAATATTATTTATTTGCCAGTCAAGAAGAACACAGAAAAGTAAAAGATGATTTCTCTTGTGCCTGAACAGTTACATACATATTATATATATAATATATATTTATATACAGTATTCCATGTTAATATTAACTAAGCATTAAATGTATTACTTTCTTTCTCCCATTAATAGTGCTCCAGATTTCATAATATTCGTATATTATAACATAATATTCATTCATATATTATAGCTTTCAGAATTTTCATTTCACCTATGTATATCTTGACTTCAAAGATTCTATTGAATTATTTTTGCCCATGGATGAATTCCAGAGTGTTTCTGAAGGAAATATACAGGCAAGAGAGAGTTTATCCTGCCTCTTCCCTGAAAGCACTTTCATAAGGTTTTTCTTTTATAGAGAGAACATAAAGTTATGATGAAGCAGGTATGAGGAATAGTAGGGGATAAAAGGATAGTATGAACAGATAGTAGTTCTGAAAATGCTTTTTTTTTGAAGCCAGTCTATTTTTCAGAAGAGGTTTTAAAGCAAGGACACCTTGCTGGCTTAGGCTGAGGATACATCAAGATTCAAGACAGGAAGGACAGGATCCAAATCACAAATTGGTTATTAAGCATTTTGCTACAATTAACCAGTGGGAATATTTGGACAGTTTCCCCCCAACTGATTAACAGGGTATAGCAGTTTCAATAATTGTTTTTGAGCAAGAAATGGAAATTGGGAGGGTTTGTGTCTGATCTTGTCATAGTAAACGTTGGATTTTCCTTGAGTCTTATCCAAGTCCTACATGAAGGGTTGTTCTGCAAAGAGTAATTTCCTAACATACAAAAGGTGGTGGGTTTTTTAATCTTCACATTTTTCTAGGGTTCTGGGATCAGGTAAAGTTCAACATTTTCTGTACACATACAAAATACTATTCACTCATCAGAGTCTAATCTAAAAAAAAAAAGGGGGGGGTTAAGGTTATGATCTTCCTATGTATGGGTTGTAACACAAACTGTCTTATAATTAAATATATATATATATATATCTATCTTTAATTGATTACATCTACACCAGTAACTACTTTATATAAGTAGATCCTTGAATGACTAAATTTATGAATACTGAGCTATTCTGCTATTCTTTAAGGAACTGATTCTTAACTTGATATTTTAGCTACAGTTAATGTCTCTGCAAGCAATTTTTTTTTTGAAATTATTTCTGTGGGAAATATTTTGCTACACTTTTATTTGTCATCAAAAGTATTTATTTCTATGAGTTGTTGATTATAAATTGTTTAATCAATAGACACATATCTAAGTAAGCTTACGAGAATATTTATGATTTCATTTATATTTAAGTAACAAAAGAATTGGGAAATTTAAAAAAAAGTAAATTTAAAAAGTATATACTGCAATTAAATCAAATATCTTTGAATTATCTTCAAAAATTACCTGGTAGATAATATTTTAGTTTTATCATAGGTTTAAATTGAAATCTCTTTTGTAAAACAACTTTAGCCTCAGGCTTTTCCAGAATTCTATAGTTAAGTATGGTTTTTGAAAAATATATCACTTATTATCAAAACAGCTATGATACCAGTGATTGCTATATTTAGGATCTCTGTATGTTAGTCATTATATCAAATGTGCTTTATCTTTTAAAATTTAATCATGTACAAAATACAGTGATATAGGTATTACTACCTTTATTGACAAATTAAAAAATTCTATTAGAGAATTAAGGAATCAATAAGGGACAGAGCTGGAAATTGAACCTAAACATTTTCGAAACTAGTGTTGATACATTATACATACTATTTGTTGAAAACATTTCTGGGATTTTTTTAAGCCTGATCTAATGAATAAACCCATAATTCATATAGATTGTTTATACTTTTCAAAAAAGTTCAGTTTGATCATACACAAATAGTACAAAAAATAAAATTAACAAATAATGTCAGTTACATACATGTAATTCTAGACATTTGAGAGTTCCACCACTGAATAGGATTATACTTCTGGGTACTGGAAGTTCTTAAGTCAGTAATGGAAGCAGAGATGTAATAAGTGATTAAGGTTCAAGAAGATATTTATTATAAAGTTAACATAAACAAAGTATATGGAAGAATCTGATCCATCACCTTACTTATCCCTAGTAAAACACATAGAACAAGTGTTTTTATTACTTTGAATTTATGTGTTATACAGTAATAGAGTTTTTAAATGAATTGTCTAAGGTTATAGAGCTAACAAAATATGTAGCCATTACTCAAATCCCTATTATCTGTCATAAAATTCCAGTGTTCTCTCTTATGTTGAGCTGTCACCTTGCAGAGATTCTTTTTTTTTTTTTTTTTTTTTGAAACTAGGTCTAGCTATTTTTGCCCTTGCCCTTGGAACTGCAGGCTCATGTTTCCAGGGAGGAGTAACATGGACTGAAGCAATCGCCAGCCTCAGCTTCCCAGGTATCTGGGATTACACGCACGCGCCACCATGCCCAGCTATTTTTTTTTTTTTTTTTTTTTTGGAACTAGGTCTCTCTATGCTACCTGTGCAGGACTCTCGGACCGCGATCCCTGGTCCCCGCCACGACTTCCTAGGCTGCCACTTACAGGTATGTGCCACCGTGCCCAGTCATTGCAGAGATTCTTAATGATATAACAACATTTTTTTTAGAAATCATGGTGATCACCTATAGCTATAGCTGCTCATTTTATTATAACTAATAGTAGAAATTATGTACTGCAATTATAGAAGATGGTTAAGAGTGTTTTAAATGCCTCTTTTAGAAACTTGGCTCAATTTCTTAAGGTTATCAGAATATGATTTTATTGAATACTTAACCACAATGATTATAGTTTAAATACTACGTCACAAAAATTGATTAATTAGCATCACTATATTTACCATTTAGCAAAGATTTCAGAAACTCACTTCTAGACCACACTTTTGGGATTAAGTTTATAGCTGTGATGACACAGGCTGCTTGATGTGTGTTTTAACAAAATTTAACTTCCATATACCCTGTACAAGGAAAACAAACAAAAAAAAAGTCAAAATAAATAGAAGATGACAAAAAGAACGACATTCCCTTCTACTGAATAGGAAGAATCAACATTGTTAAGATGCTCATTCTGCCCAAAGAAATTTACAGATTCAATGCAATCCAAAAATATTTCAATAATATTGAAATCAAATATTTCAGAAATATTCAGAAATAGAAACTGACTATTCTTGAAACTCATATGGAACCACTAGTCAAATCTCTCCTGTAAAAAAGTGGAAGAATGGTGGTATTGTATTTTCAGTCTTCAAAATTTAAAGCCATAAAAATTTAAAAGACTGATACTAGAACAAAACCAGTCAAGCAGACCAAAGAACAGAATCGAGGACCCAGAAATAAAACCACATACTTATGGACAGCTCATCTATGGTAAAGGAGTGAACTATATAAAATAGAATAAGGAAAGCCTCTTTATTCAAATATAGAAAAGTTAATCTGCATTTGTATAGGCCTAACAGGCATTCCTGACAAGGGTGTGTATATCAGCACAAAGTACCTGTGCAAATACTGATTTCCAATACTGATTTCCAAGTATTCCAAAGTACCTGTGCCAATACTGATTTCCAAGTATCTAATTTACCTGGTGTGTTCACAATATATCTGATAAAGGTACTTCATAAAATAGCCATAGAGGAAGAAATATACTTTGTTTTTAAAAATATGCCCATGGAATTCATGATCTGAATGCATTTATTATAACATATACAATATCACTTTGTTATGATATATAAAATACTACACTGCATTATTCTTACCTTGGTTTTGTTTTCTAAATAGACTGAGTTTTTCTGGTAAGAGAAATACCCCCAAATGAAAACTAACATACTTCAGCATCAATTACTTTGCTGATCATCCCAAAATACTTTTAGACTTCCAAAAATATCACTGTGATATTAAATGTCAACAAACTTTCCTAGTAATGCTTTCTTAAATGAGTGAATGACTGAAATTGGGTAGATATTTGGTGAAAAGAGTAATCAAAAATATGTAGGGATTTATATAAACTATATATGAAAATGACATGTAGAACAAAATGTTTTAATGTTTATTGCATTCAGAAAAGTAAAACTGTATTAATGCAAAACTATACATAAGGAAAATGAGCTAATTAGAAAGAAAACAATTAAACACAACCAGAAATTAAAACATGATCATTTTAAAACAAAGCTAATGAAATCTACATAAACTTGGAAACCACATTCAGTGTTATTTCATAAATGATGCTGATCTACCTAAAGATTTAAAAATTAAATGTAAAACACAGGAGAGAAAAGGAAAACTCCCAAGGAAGAGGGTTGTTTATCATCTAACTAATAGGAATTGCAGGTAGATAGAAATTGAAATTAGTGAAGAGAAAATTATAAAAGTAAAGGATGATAATAAAGTGTCCCTAAAATACACACTTAGAAATACACCACATGTATTGAAAATGACATTATTAAATTATTAACTACAGACAATTGACCCCCCCATGCCTGTGAGAAAAGTTTCAGTTTTTCATTTATAGGGAAATGTTTGCATGAAATAGGCAATCACATTACAAAGAGAATTATCAGAAGAAGGTTAAACCTATCAAAACAGTGAAGTTAGTGAAATGAGAGGGCAAACACTATTTGAAAGTATAAGAATTGTGCAAATTTTTACTTTACAGTAACTACAATTTACTGTTATATTCCTAATATGAATTTTGTTAAGTAAAATGATACACTTTTATATTTCACTTCAGTTTTAGAATAGATTTAAGAAATAATTTGCATACTATAATACAAGAAAAATGCAAAATGCTTTAAAAAAACAAACTGTTCTATTACCTAAAAATAATTATTATGCTGAATATGAGTTTAGCAAATAAGTATTTTATGAATGCACTTCATTAAGTGACTTTTCTTTCCTATTGTTTTTAGGTGATATTGAGTTTGATTTATTATGTCTTCTTTCAATCATTCCACTTAAATATGAGTTAATCATGGGTATTGCTTAGTCACTGCTACTCAAAACTTAAATTAAGTGACTAAGGTGAATTCATTACACTTGATTCAGGATGGCCAATAAATACTATTTATTGAGACAATTCGGTATATAATAATTATAATATTTAATAGATTTTACACAGGGTTTTTGTTGTGAGCATTCTTGATATATGATTTCTAAATTAGTTAAAATAGTTCTGCTTTGACACAAATTTTTACTGGCAAAGTAATCATTGTTAGAGCAAATAACTGGTATTTACTGTATATCTATTAAAATCATGTACAGAGAAGCTATCAATACTAATGAAAATAAAAAAGACAAAATAATTACAGGTCAAATTAAGACAGTAAAAAACAAAATTAACCATTACCTTAATCTAAATTTTCCATGTACGAAAGCTTGAATTGATTTTTTTTTGAGAATACCATATTATCTAGAAAAGTTTTTAAGAAATTAATTTGGCTATTTTCTTGACCAAAAATATTTTAGATAATATGGCAATGCACTCTCTTTAAGTGATTTTTCATATGTATAAAGGAAAAAGAATTTTTAATGACAAACAGCATGAGAATCTGAAACACAAATGGGAAAGAAACATACTTTGGAAACTAGCACAGTTTATCAAGTAGGAGTAACAATAAATATAGAATAGTTGTAGGAGGAAAGCTGAGAACAGTTAAAGAAAAATAGAATTTCAAAATAAAAAGGAATAACATGTATTTGAAATATTTAAATTACCAAATATGGATAAATACATTTAATTTTACCTTTTTTGAATGAGAACAAAATTTTGCTAACATCTGTTCTTATTTTGCCTAGTATGAATCTGGCATTAGCCTGTTTTTTTTATGTTTTCTAATGTACAAAGAATCCTAGTTAGTGTTATGCCAGTGGTATTAAAGAAATTATTGAAATTGTCTTATCATGTTCATTCTGTACCAAACTCTCTTCTCCTCAGTGGCATAATGCTTAACACTTGAACCTTTTAGCATTATTATGAGTGTCATATTAAAGACTAGTGCATTAAATTTTCTTAATAAGTATTCACTATTCTGAATATAATTTGATTACTGAACTACTGTAAATAACAAAAAAGAAATATCTTAATCTTTCAATTTGTATTTTAACTGGAAGTCAATGAATGTATTTGTATAAAAAACATTAAAAATAAAAAAAAAACATGAGTTTTAATAGTGCAATTTTACATGCTTTCATTTTTTCATTTTCTCTTCAGTTTTGGAATGTCTACAGAGATTTAAATCTTGCAATTTCCACCAATGATTTTGCAAACATTACCAAAGTACTACTGGTCACTTTCAAAGCAATGGAAAACATGACAGTAAAATCATCTCAATATTAACTTTCTTTCTTCTTAATGTCTTTTATTCCCATGCATAAAATATATATACTTAATACTTTAAAACAATTTTCATGATTCAAAGGTAAACAGATGGCTTCTGTTACTCACAAATAGCAGTATTTTGAAATAGCTTTAAAGTATATACATTTTAAGCCAGTGTTAATTTAATATATTCATTTTTTGTGGACATTAATATGATGGCATTTTTTTAAGTAGATAGCATTATTAAATATCAGTAATACCAAAATCATCATTAACCTTCTTTTTATTTATTTTGGGGTGTGACAGAGGCAAGTCTTTTAGAAAAGGAAAAGGAAAGATAAGAAATAAAAGAAAATAGAACAGGAAGACAGCCTGAGTTGGCCAGGCTAGGGATAGGGAGTGGGGTGGAGGATGGGTGGAATAGACTAACCCATCAATCTACTTTTTAGTGTTATTTGAATTCTGGCCTTACTTTACTACTGTATCGATCATTTTTCATCTAATAGATTGCATACCCCCCCAATTAATGTGCAAACTGATTCTTAAATTGACTAAAAGTTAAAATTAAGTTATATCATATTTTTGTTCAAATGGTTTAAACAAATCTGTTTGATTGCTTTATGTTAGGACCTATACAATAACTTATCAAATAGATAAAATTTGGAAAATATTTTACTCATCTGAAGACAGCCATATTTGTGGGGTAGGCATACTGAATTTTAGATCAAGCCCATGAAACTTGAACGTAAAATTGGAAAAACTACATTTAAAGGTAGGAATTATAAAAGCAGATAGAGAAAAATAACATTTACTTCAAATGATTATAGTGGGCAAAAACAAGGGACTATCATCTAACACTAGACACAAAGATTAACTCAAAATGGATTAAAAGATGGGTATAAGTTCTGAAACCTTAAAATCTATACAAGAAAAACCTGAAGTGAAACATTCTACAATGTAGGCTTCTGAGATACCATTGTGAATTTGTTTCCGACAGCAAGGAGATCAAAGGAGAACATATAAAAATAAAGACTATATAAAACTAAAACACTTCTGCACAACAAAAGAAACTATCACTAACCAAAAAGATGACCGTACTTAATGGGAGAAAATATTTGTATACTATACATCTGACATGGGACTTGTACCCAAGATACAAACTGAACTCATACTACTCAGCAGAAAAAATGCAAATAACCTAATTAAAAAAAAATAGGCAGTAGAGCAAAATAAATGTCTTCAAAGATTACACAGAGCTCGTCAACAGGCACATAAAAAAAGATTACAATCACTTAGGATCAGGCAAATACAAATCAAAACCACAATGAGTGATACTTCATGCCTGTGAAAAAGGTCCAGATTAAAAAGAGAGCAGAAATAGTCTTGGTGCTTTCAGAAGTGCAAAATAAATAGATAGATGATAGATGGATAGATAAATGATAGATTGATAGATGATAGATAGAGATAGATAGATGATAGATAAATGATAGATGATAGATAGACAGAGATAGATAGATGATAGATGATAGATAGATAGATAGATAGATAGATAGATAGATAGATAGATAGATAGATAGATAGATAGATAGATAGATAGATAGATAGATAGATAGAGATAGATAGATGTAGACTGATCCTGTCCATACGTAAATAGGGACTCAGGAAATACTGTTTTCCTATTAAAAACATAAAGTCATGCCATTTGCACCAACGTGGATGGTTTGAGAAGGGATTATGGGGCCGGGCACCGTGGCTCGTTGCCTGTAAGTTTCAGCCTATGAAGCAGCCGGGCCTAGGGATCACAATTCGAGTCCCACCTGGGGCCCTTAGTGAGACCAAGTTCCAAAAAAATAGCTGGGCATGGTGGAGCGCGCCTGTAATCCCAGCTACCTGGGAAGCTGAGGCTGGGGATTGCTTGAGTCTGTGGTACCCCGGGCAACGTGAGCCTGCGGTTTCACAGGCAAAAATAGCAAGACTTAGTCTCTAAATAAATAAATAAATAAATAAATAAATAAATAAACAAACAAATAAATTCATTAATAGATAAATTAATAAATAAATTAATAAATAAATTAATAAATTAAATAAAAGGATTATGCTAGACAAAATATATCAGAAGGAAAAGTAAATGACAGATCGAAGAATGGGTTAATATGCCAGAGAAAGATGTAATATATATTACATCTTGTATATATGCAAGAGAAAAATCCTCAAATATGGTTTTCTAACATGACTAATGTGACTAATAAACCACTGGTGAACCTGATCAAGGGCAGATAACAAGATCAATATCAAAATGAACATTTTGTATCCCTCTATAGTAATGCTATCAATTTAAAAATTAATGAGCATGAACATTACTAGAAAAGAACAATCTGTGAAAGAGGCATAAAACATAAAATTAGTGGTGACATATTTATCATAAAATGTAAATACCAGAATTATTAAAGAAGTTAAATATAGTATTAAAAGTAAAATCTCCATGCATATGTCTCTCTGTTAAAGTATTTAATAAAATATGGAATTAACTACATCAATTTTATAGAAGTTTTGCATAACTTGTCTTTTGGGGGGTCCATGGATTATTTCCCAGAATCTGAAAGAATGACTATAGTAAAGGGAAACTGAAGGCAAGTATCTCTTTGAATATTTACTCAAAGAATCTACAGAAAATATACATAGTTGTGATATGTGATGATTTACTAAAAATAAGACATTTTAAAGCCATGTAATTTTATATCAGGAGTAAAATTTTGTTTGAATAGTAATTTTGATCAAGGTTACATATGAAGTTGACACAGAGAACTTATATTTTAGATGCAAAAAATGGCAGAAATGATTAGCAAGCTAGATGAAGCTAACTCCTTACAATAATAAGAAATATTTGCAAAAGAGAGAAAAGTCAGAATTTAAAAATGATAAAGAAAAACTGTCTTTATTAATAGATAAAATAGAGTCAAGTATTGTCAAAAGAGAATATATAGAGATGGATTTTTCAAGGTTACAGAGGAAAATCAGATCAAAATACAACTGTAATTTACATGTCCATACCCTAATTCAAAAAATATGGAATTATAATACCAATTGTAAAAGTATATAGATAAAATATTCACAATAATTATTTCATGATAAACATGCAAAAAATAACACAAAATACAAAGATTAATTGTGATAAAGGAAAATATAATTTAATGGAAGAATAAAATACACCCAAGTAGGAAGACATCCATTTTTAAAGATATAAGTTATCAGTAAATTCAAATGCAATTCTAATAAAAAACAGATTAAATATATTTTTGAGGAGGATTAAAATATATTTCTTGAAATTATATAGAAATACAGATATTTGGAATTAAGACTAACAGAAGGAAAGCAATGTAGGTGACTAAACAAAGTAGCTAACATATATGTAAATTCATCACTAAGTCACATTAACTAGAGATCTTCTTAAGAAAAATCCACATAGCCAATGTACATATGTATATATGTGCATGTGTATATATATATGTACATAAGTACATATATATATGTACATAAGTACATATATATATGTACATAAGTACATATATATGTACATAAGTACATATATATGTACATAAGTACATATATATGTACATAAGTACATATATATGTACATAAGTACATATATATATAAAGTTCAAGGCTGTAAAATATTAATCTGGAATGTCATAACTTATTATGATGGCTGCATTTTGGGAGGAGGTTTATAGCATGTTAGAGGGATGACAGTGCTATTAGGATGATAATATTCTATGTCTCCATTTCTATCATTATATGAACAAATTCAAATTACGAATATTCATTGAGTTGAATACTTATGATTTAAACATTTTCTATGTATATATTACAATAAACTATTTTAAATATATAAATATGCAAAGCTGAATTGACTTTACATGAGGAAAAAAGAGTCAAAATTAAGGAACAGCAAATTGATAGTCATCTACACTCAAGACCAGTAGTCTGTGTTTTCACTGAGTTGATAACTCATATGGTGGGAAAGAGGAGTAAAAGGTTTCAGTGATTAGTCAACATACAAGTTAAAGTAAATTAAAAAAGGAAAAGGTGACATGAATTTTGGGCATGCATTTTGCTGATATTACACATTCAATCTTAGGCGATAAGACTAGGGAAATACATATTTAGAAATGTTTTCAAAATAAAATAAGGGGCAGTTTTAACATTGACTTGATCTGTGAGCAAGTTACTATTGGCTAAGATGCAATTGTTTGGTTTTGGCACATAAGAAGATTATCATTTTTTAAGCTCAATTCTGATTTCTGTGTGTAAGCATTTTATCAATCCCTAAAGATAGCGGTCAGTATTACTTCTGATTGCCTGCATCTTGACTGATTAATAACCTGTCTACAATGACTGGTATATTTCATGTAACAGTTCATCTGAAATAGCCTATGTCCTTTTCCCTTGGTCAATAATTTTATCATAATAAAGATTCTTTACAATATTTCTTCACATAAAATATATTTGTTCCCTGCTTTCAGGCCACATAAACATAAAATGAAATACAAACTAAGATGAAATATAAACTATATGCTTATAATTGACTGAATTTAACAAACTTAGTAAACAGAAAATTGTGTTAAAAAACTGATCTAGTGACTCACAATTTGCTGTTTCACTACTAGTAGAATAGCTTTCTCAGAGGGTGTATATTAAGATCAGGAGGCATCTTATACAAATTGCTACTTCTGATTCCTCCTACGCCCAATATGACTAAGTAGTGTTGCCTTCTATATGTTGGTTCTAAAAGAGTATAATGAATTAGTGTTCTTAGTTAATGAGATGGTGTTCCTATCCTCCCTCCCCTTAAAGTTTCCCTCAGAAACATAGGAATAGGGGAATAAATATTATTCTGCTGTGCGAATCTATTCAAAATTATAATCCGTGTGTGCATACATGCATATGTGCATGTGTACATGCATATATGTACATGTATGTATACATATATGCACATAAAGAGAGCATCAGTATGGGATGCATATTAGACTGTCCCCTTTATAGTAGTACTCCACAATTGTTTGACTTTGGATAGAATATATTAATAAAGATAATTACATCAATAGCATCTGAGATGATGTGCTTTAAATATAGTGATTATTTGTTTTAAAATTTAAGGTAATTCCTAGATTAATGGTTAGGCTTTGATTCAAACTGCATTCTGGAGACAGTCTTCCTCTTAAAATAGTAAATATAATGGTAGCATTTTGATTTTTAAATGAAGAAAACTTTTTTTTTTGAAAATTATTGTTCTTTATTGCCTGATGTATCTTTCAGTTGTAAAATTTTACACTTCTTAAGATGGTTGACTGATAAATACACTCATATATGACAAAGTGTAGAAATATTCTTTGAATTTACAAGTTTCCCCTCCCCGGTCTTGCTCTAGTCTGCTTTAATCTTTACTCTAGTCAGCATATATACGTCTATGTATGTATGCACTTACAAATGCATATATGCAATATATAGAGTATGTGTATATATGTATATACAGTGTATCTATTTTTGTCTTCCTACTGTCTCTTAACATTAAGATATGCTGTGAGTTATTAAAAGCCAACATTAGCTCTGGATTAAGTAAGAGAGTAGGCTGCATTTCCTACAAAATAAATTCCAAAAGTTACCAATCCAGGACTGATATGGAACCTTAAGTTCCTGAGAAATGTTGGCAAAGTATCATTAACTCTACTTGGGGGAAAAGAAAATCCTTATTACAGTTATCAGCAGGGACTGGGATAAGAAGATAAGAGGCCAAGAAATCAAAAAAAATTAAAAAAAAAACTACCTTTTTCTAATAGTTTCTATAAGTTGATGATAGGTACTTTCATATACATTTAATTGGTAAAATGTAGATCTATTATCATAACTGTTTTCAAGAAAGTCTTATTTTCTAAATGAACATGCACCAGTTAACACTCCAGGGTTCCTTTACTGTGCAAGAAATTAAGAAGAGATATTGAAGCTCAGTAAGATTAAAGTAAGCTCAACTTTTCACTATTAAGTGATCTATGGACATTATTCTTTGTGCACAAAAGCATTCTCAACTTTGCTGAAGAAACTTAAATACATACACTTTTACATCCAGGACTTCTAGGTGATGCCATATATGCATAGATACATGCATTTACATCGACATATATATCATTCATGTTAACATGTATGAAGGCCTTTCACATGTCAATAGAGACAGCATCTGTTGTGCATACTATAGATATGGATTATTATATGATATCCATTCAAAAAAACAAGACAAGTAAATCGCTTACTGAGTAGCTTGGATACAGCATAATAATAGGAATTTAAGCATCATAAGGTGCTTTTAATGCAACAAATGAAATAGATAATATATATTAGACATCAGTAAATTCTACTGGTGTGGAAGAGTAAACACTTTCTTCTCAATAGTAAAATGGTCATTGATCAGCCTATGTCCCATCTGTTAGCACTCATGACTAAAATGTTTAAAAACATGCTTCTTTCTCCAATAATTGTCCTTTATAACTCTTTGATCTTTTTGAGCATTTCTTCTTGGGTGTTATTGGATATAATTACATCATGTTATCCAGTGAAGGCAATGAACTGTTGAGAGGCTGCACAATCTAATGAAAGTCTTCCTGCTGAAGCATGTTTAAGCAATCTCACAATGTATTTTTTTGTGAAATAACATAATTTTGCAAAGCAGGCTTTTACAGTCTTTTGAAAATAAATTTCACTCAAAACAGATTTTTTTAAATTTAACTTTTTCAAGTAAATTTTATGTGCAATTGGGAATATTCAGAGATTATATGCAGCTATAGTTTAAATTATTAAGACTTAGTGCTTGATTTTCAACTTTTTACTTTAAAAGACAATATTTCAAGTCTATCTGGTAGTATGAACCTGACTTAAAAAAGGAACACCACAAGTAATGCGTACTCAAGCAGGCCAACTCTTTGCATCGCAACATCAAAATTGTCAACACTGTCAGAATGAAAAATGCACTCATTACTAACTTCTCTTGGTTTCTCTAACCCTCCAGGACTCCAAAAATGCAAGACCTTCAGAAATCTGAATTGATAGGTCACAGGCAGAAACCTTCTTTCTTTTTGGAACTCTGTTCCCTTCTCTGCTTGCATGCTGGCTAAATACAGCCTGAATTAGTATCTTTAATAGAATTTGGCCAAAAGAGGCAAAACATAGGCAATATACCAGCAACAAACAATTTTTATATAATTCTCTCAAAACAGCAGCTTTGGTTGAGCTACCTTCTGCTGCTATGATGAAATAAATCATTTTTTAATTATATGTTTGCTTTATTTTCTATCTCAGGAAAATGATGATCAGTTTTCCAGTCCAAGGTCTTCAACTCTTTTATGTCTACTCCCACTGTCTTCTTTTACTAATTCACTGCCAAAAACTACCGCTTTTTTTCTTTCTTTTTTAACATGTGCAATTCACTTCCAGACACAAAATACTGTGGAGGTTAAATTTAGTTTAAAATATCAGTGACACAAAATCCAAAATATTATATGAAAGTGTATTTCTTTCCATCATATCATCTGTATTGATAGTCTATACAGATATGTTGGTCCCATGACCAAGTTCAATCTATGATTCTTGAATCACTGTCGACTGGCTTGAAAGAGTAAACATTTTCTTCTCAACTAGTAAACCAAGCACACTGATCTCCCATATGCCTGTGTAAGGACTCATTTCTAAATTGAGATCTTTGAAAACAAGCTCTTTTCTCCACAATTGTCCTTTATGTGTCCTGGATTGCTTTGGACATTCTTTAATTCCAAACACCATGTGTATATTAAAGACAGTAGAAAGAAGGAAGGAAAACAAAAAAGTAAGGAGTTATATTAGACATATAAGATAGCCTTAAGAAACATCCTGAGCTGTGTTCCTCTGTGATTACCTGAAACTTCATTATGTGGCTAAGATGCTCAAAGGAGAAATGAAAAAGAACCTTATCCTTGTGCCCATGTGACCACACAACATTTAAGGTTTCTATTCCAGTGGAAAAAGAGAATAGATTTTAGGGATCAAAAGTCTTAGAAAAAATGAATACTGTAATGATGTGAAAAGTTCAATAACTTTTTAATGAACACATATGAAATATGTATATTGTCTATTTCTGTGTCTATTAAGACTATCCTGAAACAGTATCTGATTTATAAAACTCAGAACAGCAGACTTATCAGTGACCAGTTGGGAAAAATATAATTTTAGCAAAAATTGATTTTTGTTTTCAAATTCAGCTTTACAAATGAGTTTCTTATCAGGGTAATGTACATTAGGTCAAGGAAGAACTAGACTTTCTATTAGGAGTAGTATAATTAAAATTAAAAAAAAAGGAACAGTAACATTGGTGTTGCTGGGATATGCTGGCTTTATTTTGTTTTTAAAAAGGTATTGTTCTATGTTTGTTGCTTTCTCTCATTAGGCCAAAATTTTTGTAATTCATCACCTTCAATTTGTAATATTTTATATTTTTCCACTGCCACTGAAGTATAATTTATGTACAAGAAGCTGATGACATTTACATGTACAATCTGATAGTTTTGAACCGTTCAGTTTAATGTTTATGTTCATTCCTATAAAAGTAAATGCAAGATGTAAAAGTAAACGTAAATGCAAGATGTCAAGACTGGAATAAATTACTAGTTACAGCAGTACTCACTTTGTTTTACTTCATCTCTCATTCTAGGATGAGCTGATAGACTTGTATATAGTGTCAGAGCATAGCATTTTGGAAGTTTACTTAGGTCAGTTTGGATAGTAGTACCCCTTGATATCGCAGAGAGGAAGAGAAACTCAATCACCCTAGTGAAGCAAATTTCCTTTGGGAAGAGAAGGGCAAGTCTCTAAGAACTTTTGGAATATAAGGAATTTTCTAAAATGGAGAGATAAAGCATACTGAATTAACAGCTAGGGATTTTATACCACTTGAAGAGTCATACTTTCTCAGTTTGCTAATCTTTAACCAGAGTTCTTGGTTTTTTTGTATAGAAGCCCTCACTGAAGAAACACGAAAATATCTTTTAAATACTTTGCTCCTGACATGTGTATACACTTCAGTGAAAATAGTAGTTATACAGTTTCTTCATTCTTTTTTTGCAATTCCTCTTCTTTGTCCTGATGCAACTCCCAGTGCCAGGAATCCTCCATCTGCTTTTGTCATGGGGGATTATTTTGCGTGTTGTGGAATTCTTTATGGATAGAATTTTAAAGGTTTCTACTGCTATTATTGATGCAATTATTTTCTAAAAGACAAATTCAATTTATAGACAATATACTAAACAATTGCTTTAAAGACTTGGCCTTAAAAAGCAAGCAGATGATTAAACAGAAAAGTTATCCTGAAATGAATGTCAAGTTAAGTAATTAATGTGATCAATATTACAAGAATGACCTTTTCAAAAATTTTATTAAATGTTTTATTAAATAGTTATTTATTAAATATTTATAATTTTTGCATTAGCATAGATTTTGCATCCTAGGAATGACAGGTAATATTGTTTATACCTGACTATATGTTAGACTATTGAATTTGATAATATTCTACATATATTGCCATGTTACTATAGCTATTCAGGAGAATACCTAAGAACCTATTCCAATCCTAAATTGACAGAAAGCCACAGATGGCCAAACATTCTGGGAATTAGAGAATAGCACAAGCATTTGGAGTTATATTAGTGAAGCATGGTGAAAATGGGATACCGTACATTATTTTTTGGCTTTCAACCAAATTTATGATAATTAAAATTATTAATGGAATGCAGTGTAACCAAAAGTTTCTTAAAGGCATATATCTGTGTATGTAAGTGTGTGTGTGTATGTGTGTGTGTGATATTTTTTCTTTCAGGACAATATTTTAGATGATCTAGAGTCCTGGAATGAATATAGGGTGAAGATCATTTTTATCAGCACAAAGTAGGACATTATATTTTATCTACCTAGAAAGAAAAACAGATGATGCTATTTGAAACAACATAAAGAAAAGTATAAAAAAATAACCTTGATATAAAGAAAAAATATGCATAGGCTTTAAAGCGCTAGCTGGCCATGGATAAAGTATTTTTACAGTATTGTATCTATTATTTCCATATTCACCTAGTTTGGAAATAAAAATGTCTATCCAATTTAAATAATGTAGCAAAACTTATCTTGTTAGAATGAAGTTAAGATGAGAGACTTTCTTTCTTCCACATGGCCCATTTGAAAGCTCACAATTTGTGACTGTTGATATTAGTATTCACTTTCTAAATATAGTACCTTTTATCTAAAGTGGATAATGCTCATTAAAATTCTTAACAGCTGTGTGAGCTTTAGCAATAGCAGCCATAAAGTGACAACCAAACAATATAGTGTACAATTCAGTCTTTTAAATTCATTTTCTTGTCAAACAGTGGGTGACATGTGTCACATATGCACATTTTGTTTAAGAAATGTTTGGGGTTTGTCATCTAAGCACATGGTTTGCCATGCCTAAGAGTCAAGAAATTTGAGGTTCTACACTCTGGTGACTTGACTTTGATTAAATTTATTATACTTTTTAAAATTGCAATATTTGACTGAAAAAGTCATCTTACAATATCCTATATAAAATGCTTTTAGATGTGTTTGCTCTTTAAAAGATGATGGACACCTGTCAGATAAATTAACTTTTGCTTTCAATAATGTTGCTTTAATCACCTTCAGATCATGCTAACATGTAAATTCCTTTGCAAGAATGCAAAGATGGAATCTGAAATTATGCATTCCCAACAGATTTCCATCTTCAGTGTCTTGATCCTTGAACCTCACATTAAAAAGCAAGAATTTTGAAACAAATTCATATTAAAAGATACTCCTAAAATGGCAGAGTTCTTCAGGAAAATTAAACAGTATAGTTTCTAATTGAAGTAAAAGAACGACCATTTATTTGGAAAAAGGTTTTCTTTTTCTTAATAATGTAACAATAAACAAAGTTGTCAAGATGAGTTACATTTTGAGTTTGGGGAAAGATATTTGTGTTTTATTAACTTTAACTATAGAATGCAGTAAACTCCCTCAGGATATAATCAAAGAATGGTGGAAAGGATTTATCTAAGCAACTACTCAGATTGTCACTTCAGAAGATTTTAACAAATGTAGTTTTAATTTATAACAGCTTAGATGACTCAACAGATGGTAATTTGTTGCTCTAGATTTTTCTCTTCATGCCTCAAAGTATGAATTAGTATCTATTATTTATTTTCAAATTATATTAGAAAGTACACCCCCTTAGGTCATCACTGTAGGGATCTTACAAGCATTAGAGGATTTGATCAAATTTGGCCTATTGGATATAAGTTCAGGTGAACGATGCACATTTGGAGTTGTCTATAAATTATTTCATCCATTTATCAGCTATGTGTTTTTCAGAGACCTGTGAATTAGGACAGGTGTTGATTTTCTCCTCATTTATACCAGCACCGGATAATCTAAGACTGAAAATTCTAAATCTATATCTTGCAGGGATGAGACTCTCTGTTTTTAACCTTTTCTGTCATTTATTATTACGGTTTTAGGAATGCCTGCTTCATTTTATTTTACACCCAACTAATTTTAAAGATGAACTTCCTAATTCTTTCCATTTATACCAACTAAAATTTCAACATAGAGAATGAGTCATGATTGTTTACATATTATTGCCGATGACTCAAACCTCTACCTATTTTTATAGACTAATGTATATATACACAGTCTGTTAAATACTATGTTCCATTATTTAACTTGGTGCTAGTCACTCAGTTGATAGTAACTCATTAAGACTAGTTCTCTCGCGTGTTTTGTTATGCAAAAAAGTGTCATTTACTCATGGACCAGATAGATAGATGATAGATAGATTATAGATAGAGATAGATAGATGAGAGATAGAGAGATAGATGGATAAATAGATTCTAAAAGATTATTCACACATACTAAAAAATAGGAATGACAATTTTTCTGAATGTATGAAATTTCTTTCCTAGAGGATTTTTGTTTTTAAAAGTATGCACAATGTGGGGGCAATTATAGAAAATATTTACAGATTCAAATCACAAAACTTTACAATAGAAAAATAGTGTTTTAAATTGCAACTATAAATATTAATAATTAAACAAGATAGATTAAAGTTTTTTTCCCAATCTGTACTATTCAATTTTAATATGAAATATTTTTCTGTCTTGAAAAGTGTAGTGACAGAGAATAGAGTCAGATGAAAAAAAATTTGTCTATGAAAAATAATATGGCTAAATATAGCTAAATATGGCTAAGCATGGCTAAATTTAAATACCAAATACATATAAGAAATATATGCCTACAAAAAACAGAGAATCATCTGGTTTAAATATTTTAAATAGCAAATATGCTGTCTAAGATTATCAACCTTAGTTATTAATAGCAATACAGGTTATAATGAAAAGATAACAAAGACATGGTGCATACTAATAGTATCTAGTCTTAATTAGACAAGGGCCATAAGTCTCTTCCCTGCTCTCAGTTTCTGTACCTTACTATCAAAATCATTTTTTTGCATATGTATTAGGGCAAAGGGAATTCTGAGTCCTTTTCCCAACTTGAAGATTAATAATATCTCTGAATATCCATAAACAAGTCATTGATAAGGATTTTTCTACATGTAAATAGGACAAGGAGCTGGAGATGAAAATGATGTTCATATACTCAAATCTCAATTATGCACTAAATTCAGGGAAAGGTTTCACATTGACATGATCCAACTATAGGCTTTTAGTTTGGGATCATTAATCATTTTTTCTACCACATTAATTACATATTCTCTGTATCCAAATATAGGAATAAATCTTATTGTAGATATATAACTATATCCCTAGGATGGAATATAAATCAGGATTTGATTAATGTTATTGTAGACAGTATACCTACATTTTTTTTCTGATCTTTGTTTCAGTTTTCCACTAACAGAGATGGATACTACTCAATACTTGAAAGAAAATAGTTGGATTGATTTCCACAGAGTTCAGAAGCAAAATATGGATGCCGATTCATCAATATTTCACTTCAGTTATAAGTGAAGTAGGTTTGAAGCAAGTAACTATATACTTGTTTCCATCAGGTCTTTATTTATAGCACCATTTTTCAGAAAACTTTTCCTGGCCATTCTTGTCTGATATCATGACGTCAAGATATGTTTGTCTCTGATTAAACAGTTTATGTACCTCTATTTCAATTGTTTTATTACTATCTTAAGCTATTTACTTAAATCTGTTGTTTATTGCCCTCTTTCTTTAACGTGTGACCACAATAAAGGAAATCATTTTTTTCCTGTTCTTTCTTACAATGATTAACAAATAATGTCTACTTAAAAAACATTTGTTGAATAAATGAGCAGTGGGGAGGAGGGTGATACAAGGTGAACCTGGAATTCCCTGTAGTTTAAAAGTAAAGAATTACTCAAAGACTTGAATGAGTTTTACTGGCTCAATATGCAAAAATTAGGCCTAAAAATTATGAATTAGAATGATAGCATTAACAGAAAATTAAGCTTCATACTACTAATAAAATGAAGAATATATTGAAAATTTAAACAGGATATTAACAAATTATCAAAGCATCTCCTATGAAATAGCTGTTCCCTTTAGGAAATCAGAATGAAAAGAAACTTCCTGTTTGAGAAGTCTGGTATCACATCACCTTAACCAAGTGATACAATAATGGCATGAATTGAAATAGTATATTTGGCAGTGGTACACATTAGAGGAAACATAGCGCTGTGTCTGCAATATAACAGAATGTCACATGACCTTTCAGTCAATGTCACATAATGTCTTTCACAGTGGTTCTTATAAAGAGTCTAATCTGCAGTGGGCACAACATCTAAGGTATGTTGTGACTTTTGTTCAATGAAGAAATCATGACTCCGTTAATATTCATTTCTCAGAAAACAGTCCATTTTTGATCTAATTATGACAGTCTTCCAAAGATGCATTTCTTCTATTAGTCATCAACAATCATCTAGGGAATCTAAAGGCCCTACTACTAGACAATTGCCCAAAAAATGAAATAAAATAAGATATTGAAATGTAAAGAAAATCAAAACTAGTTCAGAGCTAGTAAGCACTGACATAGATGTTTATCAACTCACATAATTTTTTATCTGCCCCCTGACTGTCTCTATCATTAGAAAGTAAGCCTCATATGAGTAAGAGTATTGTATCTTTCAGTTCAGTTTCCTTAATGCATAGAGCAGTGCCATATAGATCCTCAAGAAATTTTCATTTAATTAAAAAATACAATTAAATAAAACTAAAGCAGTCTAACTACAAAATGCAACAGATAATTTTAGACTATATCAGCTCTATAAAAACATCATATCATTAGGGTTATTGGTGAAACTTTATGGATACCATAAGATTAAAACATAATAATGACCTGCTAATTTACTCAATGCTATATCCATTATCAGTTATCAGTGTACATTCATGAATTTGCATGCTAGAAAGAAGTTCTTATGAGAAAATGGAGTATGCATTCAATACTTTGCTCAAAATGCTTAGGGTGAAAAGATAAATGAATTTTTAAAAATTAGTTAAAATATTATATTTAGTAAATATACCCATGTCTTAAAAATCACACTTAAATAGTAAAAAATAAATTATTGGAAGTTGCAAAGGGATTTCTGCATAGTAAATCACAATTAAAAATGCATAAAATGGTTAACAGGTGTTAAGGAAATGGGAAAACCCCAGGGTACACATAATATAATACTTTATATTATATGTATTTTATATATCATATCATATTTTAAATAAAATCAATAAAAATGTAAAAATGGGGGGAGAGTAGGGAATAAAGGGCACAATACAACCATGTAAACATGACCAATATTGCACAATAATTACAAAACAAAAAATAAAAAATTGCAATGTTTTAAACAAACTATTTTTATTGAGGTAACATTGTTTAACAACAATCTATATACTATAGAACCTCTTCAAACGTTGTTACTACAAGACACCAAGATATCCATAATCTTCCACCTTAGCCCACTGTGCTATCTCCTCCCTTTGCTCTATATCTCCCCCCACCCCAGATTAGCTGTCTCAGTTTCACATTCAGATTTACATTCCTTTAAATTAATATATTTGTCATATTCTTCATATAAATACCTAGGAATGCAATTTCAGCATAACACAGTAGATTAATTTTTAATATATTAAGAAATTTTCCTACTTTTGTGTTGATTTATTACTATAAAAACACTGAAGTAAATTGATTGTAGATACTTGGCAATGATTATTTAGCCTTTGTCATTAGCCTTTGTTGAAGACCAAGAGAAATATGTTAGATTAATACTAATTACACAGTAAACAAATACAGACTATTGGTTATTTCTTAAAGAAAAGACATGATGTAAATGATGTTCAACAAAGAGATTAGTGACCCTAAAAGTTTTTAATGTATCTAGTTTTATAAGCATTCTCTTGGCTACTATGTCAAACATTTAAAGATGATCTTTTAAAAAATCTTAATAGATCAATCACTGTGTTATACAAACTGAGACACAAAATGGGGAAAATGTTGTGAAAGGATGAAAGGGTTCAGATTAGGTCTTTCCAACATATGTCATTGTAGTATAGGGGTTATTTCAAAGTGAATATTAATGGAAATCCTGAAAAATCATGACTCACTATAAATTTAACAAAAAAAATTGCCTTCTCACTTAACTAATTAGAATAATGTAAATTGGGAGTTTATCTAGAACTACATATCTGTCTGAAAAAAACATATATTTGACAGGGCAAACATCTAATTAGTGAACATCTTTTCTTTTCATCCTATGGATTATACCTCTCTATCTTGAAACCACAGAGCCCTATTCCATTCCTTAGCTCATAATGTCAAATAGTCCTCATTTAAAATTTCTTTCCTCTGAACCATCATGGGCCCCCAAAATGTATAAAATTAAGCTTTAGTTTTTCTCCTGTGAATCTAACATTAATTTGATTATTCAAGCAGCTCAAGAAGAAATCAGGTGGTGGGGGATTGATAAAAATGACTCTTCAAAACACAAGTCTAAAAATACAATTTTGGGGGTGGGTGGAATGTGATGATGCACATCTGAGAAGGTGTGAACCTATTCCTATGAATCATACAAGTGATGTCAACCAATACTGCATCAAATAAATAAATTAAAGATACAAAGCATTAATATTAATGTACAAACCATGACAATGTTTTGCAAGCAGTAGAGATAATTTCATCAGCTATACACTTGTAGTTCATGTGAAATGTTCACTTCCTCTTTTGGAAGAAGGAATGCTTATCCTAGTAATGAGAGAAAGAGAGTTGCTAAACAAGTCCATTAAAACCTGGGTAAAGAAGAGTTAAGACAATATTCCATAGAGGGTGGATTTTCAGAATTGAATCAATTATTTGCAGCTTGTTAAATACTAACATACTCTCTAACTAGAGAATATTTAGAGATCACCTGACTATTTTATTTTAGCTGATGGCAACCTAAGTTAGACTTATAATTTTACAACTTGATGGACTAGGGTGGAGATTAATGGGTGCCCTGGTGGTGAGTGTTGGGTAGCAACATACATTTGAGAAGTGTGGTAAACCAATGTTACCTCAATTAGCAAAAAAATCTTATGAATTAAAAATTTAACATTTTGAAAGTGATTGTTTTTCTAGGCAGAAATGCAAAACAAGCACTCAGAACCAGAACTGCTCAATTATTTTAAGTATGCTATCAATCTCTTACTTAGTCCAAGGTCAATATGATCAATTTGTGTCATATGCATGTGTACATGTTAATGACTATTAATATGTTATGTATACAGACACTCCATTTCTTTTTCTTTTTTTTGGACATGTTTTATCTTATACATTTCCTTCAGAACGGGAATTTCTGAATGCAGGGTAAATGAATTAGTCAGGATTTTTCCTTCATTAGCCTGTGTATTCAGGAACTGATATATTGCATCTTCCCCATGATTGTGCACCCCCTGGGTGTGTGCATGTATGAGTATGCACACCTGGACCTAAGAGAGAGGGGTGCAGAGAACATACACTTGAGAGCATGTAGACAAGCATGAGAGAGCAGGAGAGAATGCTAGAGTCCAGAGAAAGAGTATGAAGATTCCTGGGAGGTAGAGGGAGTGTTCATCTACTTCCAGTTCCTCCCCTCAGTTCCAGTCCCTCAGGCCCTGACAATACCCTGCCTTTGTCCTTCCCCTGGCCTGTTTGCTATGTCTGTGTAACTGCTAAGACCAATACAGATCCTACTCACATTAGTGAGCCCGATTACAAGTGAGTTTACAGTTGGCGATGAGGATTGTTTACAATACCACTGGCAATGAGGTTGGAATTGTTCAGTGCAGATGGTAGGATGCTTCAAAACCAACATTTAAAAAAAAATAAGCATTGCAAGTACTCTGTGTAGTCAGTACATGACACTACCTGGACCATAAACTTCCTTTGATGGTGCTGATGTACATGAAAAAATAACTAATTTAATAGCGGTCACATTCCAATTGATTACTGTTATTCTCTTGTTCTGTTTGTAGTTAAGGCTTTATTTCATGTACTTCTGTGAAATCATATTTATTCTATCATGATGTTGAGAAGATTTCTCTCTATTGCACACATTATCCTATTGGGACCATCACCTAGTATCTTTTTAAAAGCTGAATCAATTGTCAAGAACTTTTACACTAAAAATAGCTTCACAGTAACAACTAGCACGTATTCTATTCTAGTACCAAATGCTCTGAGCTTTATTTCTAAAACAATCAAAATGATATTCATTTTCAGCAGAATATTTGTTTCTAAAATATAAGTGAAATAACACCTTTAAAATTTTGGAGTTAACATTAAACAATTAATAGGAAATACTGGAAGCCAAAGTCATGTTCAAAATGTCACATCTACATTGTGTCAATCTCAAAATCCCAAAGAGGCTTTATTCAAATATCTAATGTAAAATACTCTATCAGTAGAATCCAAAGATGACCATAGAAATATGGAAAATAGAAACATTTTCCATATAAAGAGATGTGACTCATGCCTTTCCCTTAGAATCTTTGGTTTTGCTTGCAAGCAATACTTGGCTACTTTATACTTGTTCCTATGTAAGAATGATGTTAGCTGAGTGAAGATGTCACATCTGCTATGTTCACTGAGACATATGTCTTCGGAGACCTGATCTTTTCTAAGGTGAGTGGCCACAGTGCTAAAAACACACAGCAACTCTAGGAGAAGGTATCTAGGCCAACTAGTCTGTCTCAGTTAAGACCCTAGCTATCATTCAGCATCACCTGTTGGGAATGTAACTAAAGAAACCTACAGGTGCTCCTATTTTACAGCTCTTCACTCATTTATGCTCAGGAACCAAGTCATCTCACTTCACCCACTGATTATGAGCCATCAAACACAAGCCATTTCAGTTATGTGTCATCTAAATTTCTAGCCCACAAAACTGAATATTTCATTATGAAGACTTTTTAAACTAATACATAATTTATTATGTGGTGATTTCTTACAAGAAAATGTCTTGAAACTACACAAAGTGTAAAAGCAGATAAGGGATTTGGGATGGGGCAGACATGATTACATTCTCAACATTTAATAAATCCCAGAACTAAATAAAAATGACACTTAGAAAGTATTTTTTCCTATGATATTTTAGCCTAAACAAGTACCACTAAAATTCAAAAGACTGTCTACTACAGCACATAATTATAGATTATATAATTTTCATGGTGAATACTCATATAGTCAATTCCAGTTATAAGTAGTTCATTATAACATAATGTTGATTTAAATGTAATTTTATCCTCTAAAAATGATACCTCTAAGCAAATATTGCTATCATTTAGAGTTATTTTATTTTAACATCGCATTTCTGAATATGCTTTCAAAAAGCTTTTGCTATCACTCCACTGGTAGATTCCAGTTAAATATATTTTGATCCTTATTGGAGTTGCAAGACTCAAAGATAACAGTGAGAGAACATTCTGTTGTGCACAGTTTGTTTATTTGTGTTTATGCAGCATTCCAGAAGGTTTTCCATTTGCACTGGATAACATTGTTGAGAGCATTTCACTGAAAATTATGATAAACATACTCCTTAAATATAAAATTCAGATTTAGCATCTGATATAAATTTGTGATGATGTATCTTCTCTTTTACCAATAGTACATTTTATGAAATATGTGTACATTGCATAGAATAGAAATAATCTAAATAATATTCTCCTGTGTTAGAATTTTCAAAAACTTCCCTAGGCTAAACATTGTTCTGTAGGCAAGCTACACTCGTTTTACACAGTATAGGATGTCAACATATGTACTTAATACTTACATTTTTCTCTGGTTCAGGTTTATGTGGACCTGCAAGTGTTAGACCATTTAAATATGCCTCCATGCTTGTTTCGATTGCCTTTATTATTAATCATGGCATTGTTCATGCTCATAGTTTTTCTCTTGTACCTGTTCTGTGGTCCTGCCATCTTATTTTGAGATTGCATTTCTGATTGTAAATAAAGTTACTCTAGGAAACTTTCATTCTCTATTGATCCAAAGGAACAAAAATTTGATATGGTTCCATTAAAGACTAGTCAATACCATACACACTTTAATTGTTAAATTAAAAGAATGACTTAAACTAAGTCATTCACAATATTCCTTATTTTTATGTGTGTTTGTGTGCTTTGAATTTGGGCTATTATGCAAATCAAAATGAATAATGATGAAAATTTTAGGTGTATCATACTGCAATGACTAATATTAGTAATTTATATTTTAAAAAGATAAATTGTGACCTATCAGATACTTACAACAATTCCTTTTATAAAATTTGGAAAGGAAAGATGCTATGTTCTATTTGATGATGATTCATACATGTAAGAATGGCAGTTGAAGAAAGTAGACATGAAAGGGATTTTTCATGTCTCTCTACTATCCATATAATTTTTAGAATTTCATTTTTAGTGTTTACTTTCTGTACAAGTAACTATAGCAAAAATTTTGCATAAAGTGGTTCTTTTAACAAGTCAGAGATTTGATTTGAGAAAAAATTGTGATAGCTATTAAGACCAACACTAAAGAGAAACTGCCAGTTCTAAAATTAAGGAAAATACATGTTGGCATTAGGAAACATGTAAATTGATTACAGGCATGTAATATTGTCAACAAAAATCATTAAATGCCTAATTAGTAATAAAAACACATGAATATTCAAATGATTCAAATTCAAATTCAAAGAAAAAAGATGTTTCATACACAGTCTGTGTAAAGGGGATACTGAGATTTATATTAAATGATAAAGATCTATGTCAGTTAATCTTCACTGAAGTATATTATAAAGAAATTCATTATAAATCAATAAAAATGTTTTCATAACATAACACTTTGAACTCCATGTATAATAAAAATGAGGATTACTGTTGTAGTGTCTCCTCAACTGTTCCTTCTCTAGCTTTCCATACTAACTCCAAACACCAAACAAACAAAATCACCAGTAGATCAAATGCCAAGAGAAAACCCAATAGTGAACCTTAGAGTGCAATAACCCGGCAAGAAAAAACTACATAGCAAACCTTGTAGTATATACCCAACAAGTTCAAAGAGTGATGCACTTGTTCATGTTTAACAAAAATAACCTTAGAAATACGTCACTCTCATAGGCTCTTATGTCTCATACACTGAAAACATAAATGTTCAATTGTTCTCAGTTCAAATTTTATAACTCAGAAGTCATAAAGCTATACATTGTAATGTATAAATAAAGATTTTATGTAGGCTCCTGTAACAATATCTAAGCTCAATAACCTAATTTACTATCATTGATATTATGTTAACTTACTACTGGCATTCATTACAAGGTGGCAGGGTGATGGTGATATCTCACAGGTTTAAAGTGTTTTAGCTGTTCTGTGAAACACACAGCCTCTAGAAGACAATTTTACTATTTCCAAAGTGTTCTGTAGTTAATTTAATTCTTTCTATTTTAAGGGGAATTTTTCCCTTTTTAATTAACTTGTTTTCAAAATTATATATATAGATGGATGGATATTTTGTATCTATATTTTATTAATTATACATAAGATGTCTGCTATGAAATTATAATCTAAAGAAGTGATACAAAAAATCAAATAAAAATTGAAAAGAACCAAAAGATAAATTATAAACTTGAAATTTGAATTTATTGCATAGATTCATTAAAATGTATTTATCATATGTCTTTTCTGAACACATAAAACATATACCTTGTGTTTGACCCTTAATGCATATGTGACTTTTTTTACTTTAAACTACTGACAATAAATTCCACACTACGTTTCCCACTAGTGAATATGTTTCTGCTTCTCATTCAATACTTAAAATAGTGAGAGCTTATTAACTTAAGGCAAATCAAAGTAAAATATAACCAAGATGGTACATCTTAAAAAATGTAATGTTATTATTTAAAATAAAAACATCAGTTAGGAGACAGCCATTCATATTTTTCCCTTTAATGGTACAAGATAATTGAATTGACTATTCACATGTAGGTGAACAAAGGGAATGCTTTTCATAGAACTAAAATCAGTACAATTTATGACTATATTCACAACTTTGATTTGTAGTCATTTTACCTTTCTTTTATAAATGGTATGAATGTAATTAACTTTTTTATGGAAAATCTACAATAAAAACTCATTAGTCAATAAGAATACCTTCCATACTTTTCAATGGGATATATTTATAAAATAATCACTTAGAAATATAAATGACTTAGTTTTAGAAAAAAAAATGCTGTTGGAGCTTATTACACTGACCTACATTTTGGGATCCTTCACAGAGGCACCAAATAAACAAAACATTATTTAAATAAAAAAAAGACAACAACAGCAACAAAAATGTTTAATTGCAGCTACATATTTAGAATTTTTTGTTTTTGCCTTTTTTTTTTTACTTTAGATACAAAAATACTCAAGAATTTTGCTGCAGAAGCAGAACCTACATCAGAAAGAGGGGATGATTAGGATAGTTTAAATGAAAATTACCTGGAATGAAGAAGACATAATGAATCAAAATTACATTCCCTTTCCATACTGAAAAAAACATTTTTATTAACTTTATATTTCAATTTGATTATATGTGACATTCCAGACATTCTGTTAAGATAAATAATGTTACATTCAGACATTCTGTTAAGATAAATAATGTTACATTCAGATAAATATATCCATATATAGGTTATTTTAAATTAAACTTGAACAAAATATTTGATAATGTAAATATTCATATATAAATAAGTTTAACAAAAAAAAGTCAAAACTGTGAAGAAAAACTATAGTATTGACTAATATTTCACAAGTACCAAAATTACTGCACTCTGGACATAAATGAAGAGTGAGCTGATTAGTTGAATAATTATCAAACTATACAAAGATCTGCTTATAACTATATAAAAGCCTGTGCTTTATTAGAGAAGAATGCAAGGTTAATTGAGTAATGCATGATATTGAAAAGATGGCCAATGTATTTAGAGAAAAAAAGAACATGTGAAATTACTACTCAGTTAGATATTGCAATAATCACCTCACTTTAATTCCACTTCCCGAACGACTCATTTTCAACAATTAAAGAGATTATGACAGGAGAGAGATCAGCTTACCAACAATCTGTCTTCAATAACACGGTACTTTTTTTACAATGAGAAAAAGATCATCCAGGGAGATGATAACTAAGCTTGGGGCAGTTGGGCAATACAAATGAGAGGTTAGTAATTGTTAGAAAGTAAAAAAAGTTCCCCCCAAATAAATCGTCCCCCAGTGAAAAATTGAACTACTTGTTACATTTGTTTTTAACTAGGAGAAGCAGGCCTTGACATCTGCTATCTTACTGAGCTTATTATTACTCCAGATGGCAAATTCCAACTGTTCTCTAGTGTTTCACTGCTGAAGAATAACAATTTTGTGCTTTCAGAACACACAAGACTACTTGTCTCCATTTCATTCTATTTCTTAAAATATTTTATCAATAAGAATTAAAGTCAAGTGCAACAAAGATTGATAAAATTCTTATTAAACTACATACATGATCTCAGAAAACAATTGTTCTACCAGAAACAGAACCCAATCAACTTTGGACTCTTCTACTAAGGTAAATTACTTCACCAATTCCAACCAATCAAAAGAAATTGAAACAGAATTTGGTGACATGTAAAGCACCATAAACCACATATGTAAGCATAGCCCATACATTTAGAAAGGTCAGATATGGTAGCAAGAGGAAGTATCCTCTCTAAGATAGAAGTGGGTTCATGTCCCATAAGAATTTCTAGAGATTTAGAGAGATCTGTCACATACAGAGTGGAAGAGTTTTACTACTAGGAATTTTCACCATAGGTGCGAATGTCTCTTCAAAAAAGGTAAATTCTAACCAATTTTCACACTTTCTCCTTTGTCTGCAGCTTCTCAAAACTAATTACCCCCAAAATAATCAGTGTGTAAACCAATATAAAGTGATATATTTTGCTCTCCTTCAAGATCATAACATATCATTACAGTATCTATATGTTTATATGAAGGAAACAAATTATACTAAAACACATGCATTTCAGCATTCAATCAGAAATTATTAGGTAAAATTTCACTAATATTTATTAAAAACGGGTATATCATTGGTCTCACTATTTTGTGGAGAAAGGAGAGGAAAATGGAAGGTCATGGGAGTGGAAATCTGAGGTAGAGCATCAGGAGGAGAGGGAGAATATAGCAAAAAATATTAATCAATAAAAATAGTAATACAATTTGTTAAAATATTTGAATATTAATCTGATCAGAGAATAAAGGGTCACAAACCTAGACTTAGAAAAATAATTCCTAGCAGTTATAAGTTTTTCCCACCACTTAAATTGGGCACTTTCAATGTTCTAATTATAAGGATGGAGGGATTTCATTTAGTAGCCCCAACATTGGATCAAGATCCCATAAAGAACAAACCTTTTAGCCAGGTCAAATCTAAATAAAGTAGTAAAGACTACTCTACATTACTAAAGTTTAAAGTTGAACTTTAAATAGATCAACTATATCCAAAATAACTAAATCAAATAATCTTTAAATCTTCTAAAAATAATAATAAATGCTGATACGGTGTAATATTTAGCATCAAAAAAAAAAAAAAAATCCAGGTCGGGCATGGTGGCACATGCCTGAAAGCGGCAGCCTAGGAATCCATGGCTGGGGCCAGGGATCACCGTTCCAGTCCTGCTGGGGGCACATAGCGAGAACAAGTCCCAAAAAATAGCTGGGCGTGGTGGTGCATGCCTGTAATCCCAGCTACCTGGGAAGCTGAGGCTGGGGACTGCTTGAGTCTTTGGTATCCCGGGCAATGTGAACCTGTGGTTCCACAGGCAAAAATACCAAGACTTGGTCTCAAAAAAAAAAAAAAAAAAAAAAAAAAAAAAAAAAAAAAAAAAAAAAAAAAAAAATCCTAGACCTTTAAAAAATAAAATGACAAATAAAATGAATCTTTATCATAAAAAGATAGGTAAAAATTGCAGTGATTATAGTATCAGCCAGTAAATAATGTTTCAATTATTATATTTGAGGAATAAGAAACTAGGATAAGAATATATGATAAAATAGAAGGCTTAAAAGTAAATGAAGCTTTTGTATTAAAAATACACATTATCAGAATTCCTGTTTCCACATGGCAGGAAGGAACAAAGAAGTGAATACTTCATTCTAAAAATGAGCAACTAAACAAACTGAAGGTTAATATCTCCTCTTATAGCAGACAGAGAATTGTACTCACCGAGAACTTAGTGAGTGAGCTAGGTGGAACATTAAGTGAGTTAAGGGAACCATAGCTTAATGTAGCATAAATCCATTCATAGAACGTCCACCAGTATTAACACCAGGGTGGGAATAAGGAAATTAAATTGACAGATTGCTGGAGACTCATTGTGGATAATTCTGAAAGTTAAAACCTCTCATGTAAGGACACCCCTTTTTTCTCAGCTTTATTTCCAAATATCCTACCATATCCCCAGAGGAAGTCAGGGACACTCATGGATCTACAGCCCAGTAGACTGTATTTCATGTAGATCCAGTAGTAGTATGAAAAAGAATCATTCTAAAATAAACCAGAGCATTGTATTCTGAAAAAAGTCTTTCTCAGGAAAAAACAATTTACCAAAGCATAAACCCACTTTTTTAATTAGAGATAACCTTTCTCCAGAAATACAACTTGGAGAAAAAAATAAAATGCCCAACACTAGCCCCTTCAAGTCCTTCTGCACCTCTAAAGGAAGGAGGGAACTGAAAAACACCAGTATATTTCAGAATCTGAGATCCACACTCAAAAAACAAAATGACATTTAGCCACAGGAATAGAATGTTTACCTGCACCATCTCTTGCCACACATTAATTAATCAAAGATTTATTTACTGCAGGTTCATTACTCATGTCCATTTTTTGATAAAATATTAAAAAGTATACTAAACACAAAAAACACAGTAGATACTATAAAAGCATCTGTGAGTTAACATATGCCTATATGTTAACACAGTGAGAACCACTGTGAGTTAACATATGAATGTTAGAATTAGGAATAAGTAAGTAAAAAATCTTTGGTTATGGTGCTAAGGGTTTCAATGGGAAACAAACAGACGGCATGCTAGAAGAAATAAATAATCTAAGCAAAGGTATGGAATGCTGAGAAGGAATCAAAAAGAAATCCTAGGGGATTCAGTAATCCAGGAAGCACAATTCTGAAAACATTGAAAGAAGATTATATAGAAGGACATGATAGCCAAACTGCTGAAAAACAAATATAAATGAAATATCCTGAAATATTCTACAGTTTAAAAGATACACAGTTATGTTTCCAAACACAAATAATAATGCTTACAATTACCTCAATAAAAAGTAACAATCATGAATAAGACACATGTAGTTTCACATTTAATAAATGATATGGATAAAGGAAAATGATATCAATGTGATTAAAATCTATGTGCATTGGGACAAGTATATCTAGGAATAAAATAATTCAAAATTAAAATGGTGCTAAAAGGGAAAATACCTGAAACCTGAACTATGGTGATGTTAAAATGCCAATATATTTTTCAGCTACTTGATAAAGATGTTTTATGTTCTTCAAGGAAAAACACAGTGAATCCTAAAATAAACAGTTTTCTAGGGCAAGCACAAAATAACATTTTCCAATAAAATCCTAATAAATAAGACACAAGGCTTTGAGGCATTAAATGAGTGTCTCACATTTAATAAATTCAGTTTTCATATATTTTCTTAATTAGCATATTCTCATAGTATCTTATTCCTAGAAATATTTATCCCAATAACATTGATTTTACATCATATTTTACATGAAAATTACATTTATGGTTATGAAATTTTCATTCATCACCATGTTTTTAAAACTGTAAATTAAAGCATTTTTTATAAAGACATGTTACTCAGAGAAATGCAAATAATATAATGCAGATTTTATATTTTATGATATAAATAGTATCTTACTAATGAATATTAAGTACAGCTTTTGATTTATAAAGGTCTTTTATAATACCACTTCTTTTAAGAAAATATAACAATTATAAAGAAAAAATGGCATTAGCATGAGGCCCTAATTAAAATTATCAAATGGTCTAAATAATGTGAACAACCTTTTATTTTGTCCAATGTTGCATGAGAACCACTTGAATTAGGTACCTATTGCAGCATGTGCACCAAAATACAAAGCAAAGTAATTAAGAATTGAGTGGAATTCCTTTTAAAATAGTTACTTGCATATATGAAACGTGTGCAGTGTATATGAATATGATATTATCGTGTTTGGCATTAAAAATGCCAAATCCCCTGAAGTTTGTTTCAGAGACTGCTGAGTACCGACTGTGCAATACAGGCCCAATTTGGAAAAGTCCTGCTATGAATGTTTACATAGAGCTTTGGCTAGAGTCTGACAGACTCCTGACATTGACCACAGTCTTGAACATCAGAAAAGAGTACACCATGCCGACTTAGTTAATGTCCTCCCTCCCCTTTCCCTGAGTAGTGACAGCATTTAATACACTTCAATTTCTTCAGGAAATTCAACCAAATAACTATTTTTCTTTCAAATTTCAAGCTTAAACATTTTGTTTACAAGGAAGATTTTCAGTGACAGTTACATCTGCAAATGATTTCTGATATATATATACACATATGTATGTATATGTATATATGTATATTTTTTCCCCTTGAATATATTTGTGCAGATATGCAAACTCTCATCAAGAATCACGACTTTGAGCTGGATGTGGGGGTGTGCACCTGTAATCCAAGCTCTGGGAGGCAAGAGGCCAGGGATCTCTTGAGTTCTCCCATTCAAGACTATTCCATTACCCCGGGCAACACAGTGAGACCTCGTCTCAAAAAATCAGCCGGGTGTGGTGGCGGGTGCCTGTAATCCCAGCAACCTGGGAGGCTGAGGCTGGGGATCACTTGAGTTCACGGGATGCAGGATCAGGAATATCCCAGGCAACACATAGAGACCTAGTCTCAAAAAAAAAAAAAAATGTGGCTTTTAATAATATGGTTAATAAAAAATGACAGAGGTGAAGGTGAAGAAAATGAAAGATGAAGACCAGGGTTTGGTGGGGAGGTGATTTTCCTAGAAAGCCACTTGATTCACATTCATTTGACTGATAAGTTCAAAAGCTTATCCTGAGTGATACATAGGGGGAAGCCTATATGCACAATTGAATACTACTAGGCTTCTTTCACTCTGGAGAGGTACAAATGCAAAGAGAAAAGAAAATTCCCACAGCCACACAATATAAAATGGTGAATGTAAACAGGATACTAACAGTAAAAGATACTTCAAGGAAGAAATACTATAGTTGCAAAGTATAGGAATACAACAAACTGAAAGAGTATGGAAGAGTTAACATAAATCTAGGTACTTAGTGTATATTAGTTACTAATTTAAAATTGATGTCATCAGTTAAGCAATTGTCTTAGTGATTAAGAAATGTATACAGTATACATTCAATAAAATTAAATACATGGCTCTACTGGGGATACAAAAATAGGCAGCTTTTTATATCTCATTATTAATGAATGACCTGAACAATTAAACAAATGCCATTTTAAACCACTGGAACCTTATTAATTGAATAATTCTATCTATATTAATTTTAGGATTATGCACTTCCTATATTTAAGCCTATTCATCTCCTTTGGAATAATTCATAATTTCAATTTATGGAAAACGATCAAGACATTAAAATTACTGGCATATAATTAAAATGCTAATTAGTGATAGTAAACAGAATAACTTTTGGGGGAAAATAATTACAGCATCAAACTCATATTTACTGATTTTCAAATTGCTTATGTCTCATCATCTAGGAAAAAAAGACATTTACAAATTGAGATTGATTTCTAGTTTTTTAATGGAAGAAGTATGTATTAATATATTACATGATAGTCAATAATCATTTGGTGCCATAATTGCCAAAAAGATCACAATTATACTCAAGAAACTTGTCTTTGAGGAAAATAAATTAATGATGCCATCATAGAAAAATTATCTTTTCTTCTGTATCAAATCTTTTTTTCTTTCTTCATACAACCTGAAAGCTACAAATATATTGCCTTCCCATTTTAAAGAATCTTTAATGCAATTCCAAGAGATCTAGCTTAGCTTATGGATTTTTCTATCTTCCTTTACTTCTTGATTTAGAGAGATATATTATTTTCATAATTAATCTTAATGCATTCATTTTTTACTGATATACACTGGTACACAACCCTGTATATGATTAAAGGATATAGGTTCATACATCTTCACATGTACATTTCTATACCATGACTTCCACTATATCCCATAATCCTCCACCCATAGTCCATTGGGCCTCCTCCACATATTTCCTCTTTAGCAGAATCATGAGTTAGATTTTCCACATTGTCTACAAAATCAAGTCAATCAAAGAAGACAGTTAAGATTAGTACAATGCACACATGCATGCAGGTGCACACACATGGCTGTGTTTTGATGAATAAGGAAAAATATAATCCTTATAATTGTTCTAGTTGATTTCACATATAGATCTGACCATTATAAGCCATGCAGCTCACTCACATTCTATAAACTCACAACAGAACAAGGCATCTCCCTTGTTTCAGGAACTTCTTTCTTACCTCATTTTAACATGTATTGTTATTATTCACTAATAGTTTAATGCCCATTATTCTACTTGACTCTGGGGCATGTGACTCTTATTTTAATAGAAAATTACTACAAAGAAAATTGGGGGGAGGGTTCCTATGGGTAACAGAGTCAAGGAGCCAGCAGAGCAGAGAATAAATCATGGCAAATAAATGACAATGATGGTTTTTTCATTGTGTACAATGAAAAAATGAGGATATTTTGTCAGATATGTATTGATAACACTGCTTAGTCAGGATGTTATTATACTAATCACAAGATTTCTAGTCATTACTGCAAAAAATAAAACAAAAGGACCCAGCTGAGATGCTGGAAAACTCTATATTCAGTAAAAATAAAAGAATATGAAAAATGCATGGAATAAAGCTTTCAGAATGTTTTCCTTGATTTTATTTTCCCATTTCTGCAACAGGTGAGACTAGGAATTGCTATGGTTCATCATTTGTGATTTCATCTCTTTAAACAATATGTCTCTTTAAATATTATATTAATATTACATATATTAATATTATATTAAATATTATGATATTAATTTAGGCTGAAATTATCCCAACATGGTTTGTGACTATAATAGAGTATATTTATAATCTCTTCCTTTTATTAGTACAATCTTATAACAAGGAAGATGAATTTTTATGAAAGATTGTATACAGTTATGGGTACTAATTTTATTTAAGATGTAAATCTTTATTTATTTAACATAACCTTAAAATTTGAAAATGAACTGATAAACAGAGTTGCTTGTGGTTTATATGAAATCACCTGATACCATTTTGCTGGTTTCCAGCAATCAAAAAAGTCAGTATGAGATTCTCTTCTAGCTTGAAATAAAATCAGAACACTTCCCAGGTCTTTTTATAGGTTAGGACCTTCTGTATATGGTACAATTGTTCTCCTGACAACCATAAGTAATCTAAAACCTAAACATTCCAAAAAATGTGCAAAAATGCAGTCTCACTTCTGAACACCACCACCAGTCATACTCACAGACATAGCATTATTCAAAGAACTAGCACCCTGAAGAAAACATTGTTTTTTTTTTCCCAACTTGATCATAATCTCTGTAAATTTTTCAGAGAATTTTTTTAGATGACATACTGAAGGACTTATTTCTGAATAGCTTTCATATTATGAGTACTGCTATAATTGCATATGAAATTAAGGACTCAGTTCAAGTAATTCAGATTTAACATAATTATAAATAAATTTTACTTTAAAAATTAGGAAAATTAATCTAATGTATGCTAATGGGATAGTGTAGATTATCTGCTATACTAACAGTCATATGAACTTTACTACACTAGCTGCTACAACTCTTGGACAATGATACAAGCAATAATGTGCAAGGAAACAAAAGTTGCTATTCTCAATCTATAGGATACAAAAATACTTATTAGATGACAGTTAACTTCATAACTAACATAAGAAATATTGTTTAATTTTCTCTAGTTCCCAGGTGAAAAATAGATTCAGAGAGTAAATAACTCATTAAATATCACACTACTAATAAGTGTGAGACACCAATTTGGGATACTCAAGATATGTGATATACTTTACAAACACTTGTTCTGAGTAGGTGTGAGAGAGATCATTACAGAAATATTGAAGCAGATTTCTGTAACTCCAGTCACTTAATGTCAGATAATGAAACTTTCCAAGATATTTTTCAAAACATGTTATTGCAGAACTAAGAAATGAGAAGAGACCACCTATTCACATACTCTGCAAAGAATAATCAATGTTTTATCATTTGAAAAAAATACACCCCTGTGGCAGATTTTTATTAGTTTATGTTTGTATGGGAAAATATGTTGAGATATATAAACAATACATTCTTTAGACATTCCAATTTATATATTTCACAACTATACAGGCAGTCACATTTATTCTAAAAGACTATTCATAACAAATATTAATTCTGACATATACAGTAGGTATTACTGCATTGTTTAATACAATGATGTGTTTCGATATATCATCCAGATTGTAATTATTAATTTATATCACAAAGGATTATTTGACTTCTTAGCAAACAATGAAATCAAGTAAATAAAAGAAAAAAATTGGGGGGGGTGTAAAAAAAAGAAAACTTTCAAGAATTTCAAATATTTATTAACCTATTTTGTAGCAAAACTAGATTTCTATATCAGCTTCCTGTTTTCTATAATCAGTACATATTTTACTGTAAGTAGATTGTTTTCTACTATAATATCAATCAAGAAAAAAAACTTTGTTTTTTACTTTGTATCAAGTTTAGTGATATGTTCTGAATGGGTTAAAGAAGAATTGAATGTCTTGCCCCCAAAACTCTTAAAATAGAATGGATTTTTAAAGAAAAACTATAATTTCACTTAACATTAGAGCTGTTCTTCCTCTGCCAGAGTACATAAATTTTAATTTCACACCAAGTATTTTTCAGCATATTCTCTCACTTCTATTTTATCAAAGTGGGTCTCACTATAGCATATTCCAATGTGATGAAATATAGAAACATTTGTATTTTCTACCTTACAATCATCCCTTTGGATTTTTAGGAATCTTAGCCCTACTTGAAATGGACAATAACAAAAAACAACAACAACAACAACAAAAAAAAAACCACAATAATTAAGCAGCATGTCCTCCATGAAAGGATGAATGGTGAGCAGTAACTGACTCAGATCTAGGACATGGAATGGCATGAATGAAAAGTCTGCTAGATGCAGAAGTATTTACCAATCTGCATTCAGGATACTGTCACAGGAGAGAGTTGCTGAGAGTCTGCACTTTTATCTTAAAGTTAAGACACAGGCTTGGCTTAGCTCCAATAGCTTTATTGGAGTTTGCATAGACCAGGAACAAGGAAATTTCTTCAGTAAAAATTATGATTTTGCAGTAAGCCTGCTCCTTTCCCTAAAGTCTTCATGGTTTTCCCCAAAGTCTCCTTCAGTCTCCAAAGATAGTTTTGCTCCACCTGTTTTATTTCTCCCCTTAGGGCAATGCAGGTTATGTGCAGACTATGTTTTCTCTTGGCAATGTTGCATTTGTTGGCATTTATTAGGCAATATTCTGTAATAACAACAAAATTCAGAAGTTCACCACAATGGTTTATAGCCTGTGCTTGCTATATGTCTATTGTTGGTCAGCTGAGCTTTTGTTCATTGTCATATTTACTTTTCAACAAAGGAAGATGGAACAGCCTTCATCTAGATCATGACCAACTATTTTGAAAAAGAAAGAGAAAAGGAAAAGGAAAAAAATATCTATGGTGGTTCTTATTTTGCTACTAATTATTGTAAGGTGTTAGCCTCAAAGTTCATATAACATTAACACTCAGCTTATTGCCCAGTTTTTGCCAAAATATTCCGGGAAACTTAGAAAAGAAATTGGAAATATAATCTTGCCACATGTTTCAAAGAGATCAAAAGAAAATATTTGTCAATTAACATAAGAAATACCATAATTTTCTTACCCTATGATTACAAAAATATTGCCAAAACATACTATGATTGTTCCTCTTTATTCTTAATTATATTAGTTGAAAGTCATGTATCCCTTGTATTAACCTGCATATCACACTCAGATTACTTGGATATATTCACTAGAATAAATAACCAATGCGCAATTTTTAGTTCTGTTATTTCCATAATTTAATACCTAAAAATGAATATTAATTTTATATTCTGTACAAAGAAAATCTCACCAGTTCCAATTTTCAGTAAGCATATAACAAATGAAAATAAAAGACGTAAAGCATGGGATCACCAAGAATGATAAGTACTTTTTAAGACATCATCTTACAACATGTCTGTGACATAAGCACAATTTGGAGGCCAGAGTTATAAATGAGGAATATTAAACTCAAAGACTAGAAATTTCCCCAAAATCACTAATGAGTGTTGGGCTAGTATTTGAGTCTATTTATTTGTCTCTAGAATCTGACAAATTATTACTGAACTAGACAGAATTTCAATATGTAAGGCCCTGAATAATGAGAGGATGATAAGGATATAGAGACTACTTGTTAGTCTATTACTGATATTGGGGAACAAGAGACACTAAAACTGAACAAAAAGTGTCCAAATAATTTACTGATCACTGAGTTCCTAACCCACATGCACAACTGCAGGATGATGACTCAGGCTCCAGGAACAATAATAATGAGACATATTTAACTAGAGCAAAGAAAGAGTTGCTGTGGTCACAAGTGCCCAGTTGAAGCCCTAAGCAAACTACATGCAAGATATCTTTCTCCAATCACTGAAGACCTGGAGTGAGTATCCTGAACAAAAGGATATTCCCAAAATGGCATCTCCTTGCCACTGAACCTGGAGCATATAAGAGTCAGAAGCCAGGGAATCCACATGCTATGACAGCAGATGTTCCCTCAAGCTGTCAAGATGCACCCAAGACAACAACCAACAGTGTCAGACTAGCAACAATAAGAACAGTAGCAAGAGAAGGACCTAAAAAATGATGCACACCCAGTAATTCACAAAGCTCTGGGTCAAAGTCTTGCCATCAGTGCTGCAATGGCAGCAAAGAAAAAGTGCAAAACCAATTGTGCAAGGTCACTACAGGAAGGGTCTTCAAAGGCTAGCAACCACTGTCTGGAAGATCAGCATACCTAGAGTTGGAATGGCTGATCCTAGGGGCTGCTTCTGCAGTTCCTTGTATCCCTATTAAGTCTCCAACCCACCAATTCCCTCTTGTTTCCTATTACCTCCTCCCCGTATCTCCCAAATCTCTTACTTGGTGCTATTTCTCCCCACCTTTGTCCCCTTAAGGGGTACCTCCTATAATAACCATTGGCTTCAGCCTTACTTTCAGTCCCTAGTTATATTACTAGAGCTGAAAATCATCCCATTCCTTGTTTATTTGTTCAATTTCTTCTTATCATGTCTCTTATACAGCCCGGATTAAAAGATAAGAATTCGCCATACTGAATTAGATCTTCCTTAATATGGTAGTTAGTTCCCTTTTAAATTAAACTTCTAGTTTCATGGTTTTTTTTTTTTTTATTATCTACTATAAACCTTTTTTTAAGTGAAAGTCTGGTTACCTGTTAAAAACAGATAGGGAAGTATAAATGAAAGGAGCTGTGATGTGACTGGTGCAAAAAAGATCTACAATTCTAGCAAGTAATAAATTAAATTAAATTTTAGCAAGTACCAAAGATTTACTATGGACCACAACCAAAAATTGAAGTCCAGAAAGAAAATATTTTAAAGGGATTTGTTAAGGGGAGAAACTGATTAGGATTTCTTGAAGAATTGATGTAAATGCTGAAATAAGTTCAATGTATTACCATATTTCATTAAAAATAATGCTCAAATCAGGAAGCATTTAAATTTAAATGCCTAAATCAGGAAAATAAATGAATAGGCTGGAAATGTAAATGTCTGGTATAGTAAAAAAAATCTGTTAATAACACAGTTGAAAATACTGAAAATGTAGAAAGCACAAGTCATGATCTTTGCTTTACATGACATGGATTAATGTTAGGTGTCCTGATCACTGGAGGTAAGAAAGTATTTGTCACATGCAAGATTAACACTCATGTGGAATCTACTTTGAATCAGATGCATTCTATCGTGTCTCTTACAACCTCAATGAGATTTTGGGTGAACTGCTGACACAGCCTGACTCAGCTAAGTGGTGACAAAGAAACAGGCAAGCATCTGCTGACTGCCACACAGATACAGTACCTTTCTGTCTGAAGACTCTCATAAACCAATCAAAGAAAGACAAATGGACTGAAGCTATCCAAAGTTCTGAAATAAACACCTTAAACTCAGATTGCTTCCCTACTTAAGTCTCAAATTCTCCAATGCCCGGACCCAGGTAGTATACATACTGGAACTGCCCCTCTGTCTAGAAGTTGAAAAATGATCCCCTATTCTCAAACAGATGCCAGGAATTCATTGTCACAAATTGTCAACTTTCATAAGGAAGCATTTTTATATGCAACTATTTTCAGATATTGTGATCAACCATAAAAGGGAATATAAAGTCTATCTAATTTTGTTGATATCCAGTGGTAAAGGTAAAGATAGCAATGCCACTTTTACAATTGAGGGCACTAATTCTCCAAACTGATGCTAGCCTTCCAGATGTGATAATAGTATAGCTTGAATCAACTGAATATAGGTACAATATTGAGAAACAAAATTTGATGTGTTTTTCTCTACACCTTTTTTTTTTTATTTTCAATTACCAAGCTCACACATTAGGCAATCACAACACAAATACATGATTTTGTCAACTAATTTAGAAGGGCTGGGAATTGGTCCTACTGAATCCTGTTGAATTATGGACTTTTAAAAACTTGTTTATATAAAAGTTTGTTATCTTTAGACTGGACTACAGGATTATCTGACATTGGCAAATAGTGCAGATCAACGTTGCTAAACAGGAAAGCCTACCTATAGGTAGGTACATTAGTAAAATCCACTGACAATGAGTAATTATAAGACTCTTAAGTTCCTACACTGCATCACTCTATGTTCTAACAATAGTATTAGTGACATAAAACAGAAGCACTGCATAGCACTTTCTCAATCAAACTGCATGGAAAAAATTGACTGGGATTTTTAAAAATATGTTACTTGTCAGCATTTATCATCGTACCTACCAAGATTTCACTCAGTTGGATTAAGGAGATGGAGCATAGGTAGAGATATATATTTCTAGAAGTACCTTAGGTGATTTTTATGTAGTGAACCTATCTTTCTTCAGATTAGCTCCTGGGGGAATATGTTTATACTGAATTTCAATTTGTATATAGAAATATACAATAATAGATCTTTTAAATGTTATAATGTTATAATAAAATGTTATGTCATAATGAAATGATCTAATAGCTTCATAATAGATTTTAGACCTATTATTAAACATTTTATAATACAAGGAGTGGACTTTTTTATCTAGGTTACCATGTCATGATCAGCAAACTGTCTTTAATGATGAGTCTGATTTAAAGACTTAACTTGGTATAATTCAATGGGGAGAAAGAAATGGGATAGACTTTAGGCTAAGTTTATAACCTACTTTTAATTTTGATAATTATCTTGAGTTATTTAAGAAATACCTTTGTGCACATGAAAAAAAGAACTATACTGTAGGCTGATTTACACAATTTCCCAATCTGGAATTCTCCAATATACTCTTGATTTTTATTTCCTGGGTATGGGAACACCAGACAGATGGTATAACTGTTATTGGTTGGATTTTTGTATTAACAGGAGCAAAATAAAACAAGTGAATACAGATCACAAGTTCTGCAACTCCCTAGGGAGTTGCATCTCTAGTCTAAGACACTTATTAGGAGCTATTTATCAGAGCATGGTTTACTGTGCACTCTTTAGTTGGGGTAAATATAAACAGAAGAAAACAAGAATAAGAAAAGATATAAAGATTCTTTATAATAGGAATACATAAATTAAATACCTTTAAGTAACTGGACAGGCAATTATTCCATGGTTATCTGATGAATAGCCAGAAAAAACAAGATGGCATTTCTCTCCAGGTTATTTTTTTACCATTAATGAAACATTAGTCATAGCCTAACTGGGTTTTTGAAAACAAATGATAAATTAGTTATAAAATTCATACTGAAATAAGAAAGATCAGGATATATAGGGTAAACTTGCAGAAAACACACAAATAAAAATCAGGACTTTATACCATCATATTTCAGTATCTATGAAACTGTACTAACTTAGATAATATGAGAATAATAAGAACAAAAATCTCATTACAGGAAAGATTACAGAGTTTGGGGGAAAGATAGTGGAATTTTTTTAATGAACATTTTTTTGCTTGGGTTTCTTCTGTGGATTAACCAAAACTTTGAGTCTGAATTGTACTGTAACTGGTATGCTGACAAACTTTTTCCTTTCCCTCTCTTATTTCATATTTCAGAAATGAATTGTGAATTGAAGGCTCTTGCTTTCATCTATCTGCTCCATTCACCTTTATACTTCAATAATATTTTGTACTTCTTATCTAAAGAATTGTGTGTTCACAAGAGAAGTCATCATTGAAGAATATTTCCTGTTATATGCCAGTTCTGAATCTGTGTTTTAAGTACAATATTGATATGAATCAAGCACTGATTTTGTTTCAATCACTGACTTCAAAATTTATTGTAGTTCATTAAAATTCAACTAGCTTTAAATATCAGAATGACATTAAGTTTGATATAGATGTGATTAAGGAATATAAAACTTGATTTTTAAAAATACTATAAAAACATTCCACAGAAATACATAGTTTCTTTTAATTTTCAATATTGCCATCATAATCTCATTGACAGATTGTTTAGCATCAAAACAAGAAATTGTTTAAGAGGATTATCCTGCCCTATACTATGGTAGTGGAAACAAAAAGCCAAAACATTAATCTTTTCAATGGTATTCTAAGTCCCGCTAACAGGAATGGGATATCTTTTTTTTTTTTTTTTTTTTTTTTTTGAGACTAGGTGTCGCTATTTTTGCCCGTGGAACCGCAGGCTCGCGTTGCCCGGGGTACCACAGACTCAAGCAATCCCCAGCCTCAGCTTCCCAGGTAGCTGGGATTACAGGCGTGCGCCACCACGCCCAGCTATATTTTTTTTAGAACTAGGTCTCACTACGCCCCAGGCGGGACTCAAACCGCGATCCTTAGCTCCGACCGCTTCATAGGCTGAAGCTTACAAGCACGAGCCACCATGCCCGGCCAAGAATGGGATATCTTGACTATTAAATGTGATATTGGATTTGCACTTGCTTGTTAAAACAAATACTTCACACTTCTAAGTAGGATAAATGATAAGTTGGAAAGTTTTGGAAGTATTTAAGAATACTGTATTTGTCAGTGAACAAACAAAGCTTACTTAGCTGCAAAAAGATTAATAGAGAAAATCTAATGTACTTTGTATTCTAGTTCTAATGCTTGAAAAAATTTAAAAGCTTGAAAATATAAAAGCAAGTTACTTTCCCACCGTGTATTAGTGTTCTATGTGCTATAGCAAATTGACTTATACTTTGTAGCTTCAAATATATCCACAGATTATGGTTCTAGAAGACAAAAATCTCCAGTGGTTTATGAGATTTTATGCTCAGGGTCTCATATATGCAAAATCATGATCTTAGTGCACTAAGTTAGCATCTGGAGATTTTGTGGGGAAATGTCTATTCCCATTTAATTGTTGACAGAATTTTATTTCTTACAGGAGGACCTACTTCTCATTTTCTTGATGACTACCTAGTGTCTCTCCCAACATCTCAATGTCACTTGACCATTTCCATCTGTAACATAACAAAAATAAAGTGAATCATTCTCTTTCCTATCTCTCTGATTCCTGTCAGCACTGGGGGAAAAACATCTTTGCTTTTAAACCCTCACATGACCATGGCATGTTTATCAGATAATCTCCTGCTTTAAAATCAGTTCTGCTGTATTAAAAAAAAATCACAGTAATGGCTTTCCCTATATTCACAGCTTCCAAGCATCATCAGAACATGTTACCTTGGAGGTTGTAGGGAAAGTTTAGAATTTTGCTTACTAACTATAAAGAGATTACCTGAAATGTTATTATTATAAACTTGAAAAATATTATTTTGAGACTAAAAAATTAACATAATTTATATAAATCTTAGCATTCTTTAATAGAATTAACCCATTTTTGAGTCAAGACCCTTGAGTACATATATTCCCCAAATAAATTTAATTAGCAATAAGTGAGTCACTTGGATATTAAAGTAGAAATGAACATCACCAATGGTAGATAAAATGTTTTATTTTATTTTATTTTTATGTTAGACCTTAACACAGAGCAACCACAAGATAAAAGATATTGTCACAAAAACTAAGTGGGATAAATTATCTATAAAATTTTCTATGGAGAATATATGACAAAATGTTAAATTAATACATACCAAATATTTGAATTTATGAGAAATCAGAACTAAAAAACATCTAAACATTTATATTTAGCTCTCACTAGGATAGTCTACTTCTAAAGAACTGTACTGCCCAAACAACAGTCACTGTCTACACAAATTACTGAGTATTTCTGGTAAAGTTAGTACTAAAATAGGCACCAAGGGTAAAAGCATACTCAATTTGTAAGACATAACTTTAAAAGAAATAAGTTGAAATATCCTATTCATAACTTTTTATCAATTGCCTTTGGAAAAATAATTTAAGTATTTTCAGTTCAAAATTACATTAAGAAAATGAACATTACCAGCTCCTTTGAAATTGCCTTAATGTAACTACTTGAGGTTTTAATTATGTATTAGTCACACACTATGTATCTACTGAAGAGTGCTGCTTTAAAACACAAAAATTATATTCTTCTTTAAGATACTTTCTACCCCTAAGAATGTTCATATATTTTAAACAATGTTAGGAAATTGTTTATCTTCTGTTATCTGTTAATGATGAATAGGTAAATATATATTTTAACCATCACATATGTTGTCAGTTTAAATTGTTAAATGGAAATGGGCAAAACCAAGACTTGAAATTATAAAAGCTGATTATTTGACTATTCAAGCTAAAAATGAATATGAGGTAGTGAGGCCAATCTAAATCTGAGTTTGCACCGTAGATTGCTACTCTGTTTATTGAACTCATTGCTCCTCGACCTTTGATATACTGACCTCAGTGTACATCTCAGTTCATGTTTTGTGCCTGGAGCAGCTTTGTTTCACACTGGAGGAAATGAGAAATGGGGCCATTGATACACATTCATGGACAGTAGGATATGATGGCTAGACTAAAAGGAAAAGACTTTGGGTCAGTTATTTCTAAAGTGGATCATTTAAAATTCCCACTGATTTTAAATATTAATGATTCTGCTGAAGATAGCTCAAGTCTGAAAGACATAGAATAAAACTTATAATAAATTTATCTGACCGTTCATGCTCAAGTGTAATATGTAGACTTTATAAATTCTTCTATGTTGTAGTTGAACTCAATATGATCTTTCCTAAAAGAGAATAATAAAAGTGCTTTTGACAATATTTTTGGAAATGTGCTTATGCTTTTAAAAAGTAATAAAAAAGTGACCAAATAGCTAAGCAAATTTGAGTAATATCAGGAAATTGAGGAACGATTGTATTAGCAGAATAACTCTATTTGTTTCTAAAGAAATTAACTTTAAGAATCAAAATGAAAGATAGGCAAGTGTATAAAATGTCGATACTTTAATTTTCATTATTAAAGGATATACTGCATAAAAGAGAAAATGGTTGTCTTAATTATAAAAATAACTCGTTTATTCCTACTAAAATTATCAAAAGCATAAATAAGATTTTGTTGATATATTTACTTTTTCAAATGCATTTTCACATAAATATTATTAGAGAAAGGTTTGTGTGTGAAAAGAGAAAAAATAAAACAATAATACTGGTATTTCTTATAATTACTGCTAAACAGCTCCATCTAAGTATTATACAGACAATAATCCTGTATTTGCAATATCCATGCATGGTTTCCTTGAAGAAAAGACAATTTACAATATAATGTTCATGTCTGAAAAATTACACATGGTAACTACTCACAATATTTTAATGCAAAAGATTTGATAAAGGAAATTACATAATTGAGAATATTTGCAATAATATACAGTAAAATTAAAATGGATAATATACATGCTACTTTTGCAAAATAACATGGCAAATAATAGTGAGTAAAATAAATATAAAATAGACAGTACTTAAAAAAAGATAACAGCAGCAAGCTTTACATAAATTTAGATTTGATTCTGACAGAATGTTAAATAATTTTTAATCAAATTATGGGAAAGAAAATAAGAATAGTATGAACAGAAATAAACAAGGAATAATTTATAGATAAAAAATTAAAACTGTAAAACAGAGGTGGACAAGCTCTATGTAAAAAATGTGAACATTTTATTGCTATACTGGATTTTTCTAGAAACAGAAATAATTTAAATTACATTAAACAGAAGTGGACTTTTTTTAATTTGTGAGAAAAGAAATTGAGTAGCAGTTAAAAAAACAAATGTTGGAAAATAGCCCTGTATTAAGCAAAATAAAATCTAAAGGATATTTGATTATGACATTTGCAATAATCCATAAAGCAATGAGCTTTCTGATTTATAAAAGAACATGTGAAATTGATGTAAAATCAAAAGAAACAAAATAGGGTTCAATGTAAAAGACAGAAGATAGTGTTACTTAAGGCTAAATCATATGCATCTTAGATTCATTTATTATAAATATAAAGATATTTGAAATATATGTTTAAAATAATAACACTAGAGAAGAGCATGAGAGTTCTGCTCTATGAATTTGCTTTAAATGACAGTAAGAAAAGGGTATATTCCATGTTCATGGGTTGGACCTTATTATTCCATAAGTTTTGTTACATTCACAGAATAAGTACATTTATTTTCCAGAATAGGGCACTTTTTAAGGATTGTTAAGTACAAACATTTGTGATATAGTTTGTTCTTAGAATGAGTGTTAAGAGGCAGAGCATTTGTTCAACACATACAATCATACACCAGGCAATGATGTTTCAGGTCATGTTAGACAGTTTGCGGAGACATTTTGGGAGGTATTTAAACAACCAGTGGTTTTAATATTGAGACACATTAATGCAGCTGTTTTATTTAAGTATAAATAAAAATCTTTCCCAACTACACTAAGATTATAATTTACAATAAGTTACAAGTGATTTTTCATAATGTATAGACACACTGGTCAGAATGTAAAGACAAAAACACTTTTACATGAAAAAAATGGAATCCACTGGCTCTGTATTAAACACATGTATTATAGATAAAAACAGGAGTACTTTGAGAGAGAAATAGGAGTATGTATTTATCTAAAGTAAGATGCTGATTGGTGAGTCTAGCAACAGGTGGAAATTTGATCTCTCAGTCACATCTATACTGCTAAAATACCCAACACCTATTTAAAATGACAAGAGTTATTTAATTTAGCTTCACTCATTTCAACAGGTAATACAGAGACATTATCACTTACTCTGTTGCTTACTTAAACATCTATTCATTTGATCAATAAACCTACTTCTGTTCTATAAAATTTAATTTTGCTACGATATTAAAGGAGCTTTTTCAAAATTTTTTTGAAAGCAAACTGACTGATTACTCATCTGGACATCTTTTAGAGATTAAATGCTAACAAATTTAAAATCATGATGCTCTTTTAAATGACAGAGTGCTTATATTATGCAGTACTGAAAATTATTTTTGATATTTATTTTCTCATGTGGTGGTAGTTAGGCATATATGATTTTCTTTTTACAAATAGTTGTTATTCTTGATAATCCAATCAAACTATGGTTGAGAAATAATTTTATGAAGCTATTTGTCTTACACAAATAAAACATTTAGAAGCACTTTATTTGTGCAATATCTTTCTCAGTTAATCTTACAGTCTCAAATATCACCCACATTTTGCATATTTTACTAAGAGAAATATGACAGCCTGAATGCAGTATTTATCAAAGCTTAATATAATAGTGACCACATTCTCCAGGGCATATATCTTCTGTTTTATCAGATCTCATATACCACATTGTAACACAAGTAAATGGATTTATACTCAACATTTGTTTTCCTATTTAACCTTAGAATTTCCTTCCTTGTCAACAGAAACAATATTTCATTTCTTACTGGCACATGGTAGCACTTCACTGCCTGAGGAATTTCAGTGATGTTTCCTGAGATAGTTACACTGCTAATCACTGCTGAATCTCCTCATACCCCAATACACACGCATTTCACTTTTCCTAGATTAGTAAATGAAATCAAGTCCCATATGTGGGATATATGTGAGATATAAAAGTCCCATATGTGAGATAAAAAAGGCAGTGTTTTGTATAGCAAAAGTACTGTGTGACCCTAATTCGCAGACACAAATATGAGGATATATAAGGGAATGTAAGTAAAGAATGAAAGTGTAATGGCCATTCAATCAGGTAAATTTCTTGATATAAGCCTACTAAACAGAAATTCTGGATATTTGCTATAGATTAAACCCTAATAATATACAAGGTTTGTTTGTTTACACACAGATCCAAAGGTTAAAATGAAGTTGGAATTCTAGAACTTTCTCAGTACACTGCAGATAAAAATATTCAAATATTTAGGAAGCCTAGAATAATAAAGTTGGGTTAACCACACAATTTGGCATGTAACTTTCATTAAGGTTGTGAAAAATTAATAAAGGAACCTCAGCATTTCTGAATAGCTCTCTGTGTTCACATTCTATAAATCAGATATTATAGAATGGAAACTTTGAACAGGGGTCCCTTGACACAATAGGGATCATAGGGTATCAGGGTGGCAAGAGCCAAAGTACAGCATATAACTGCCAGAGGCAAGGTACATATGGTCACAGTAGTAGATAGTGAAGTCAAAGAATCAATACAATCTGACTTGCAGAGACATATGACATGTGATAAACTGGTCGTGTTGTCCCTAGAAGCAAAACAGTGAACTATGTATTAGTTTCCTCAGACAACTATAAAAATTTAAAATGAACTGGGTGACAGAAAATCACAGAAATATATTTTCTCAGTTCTGCAGTTTTAAATGACTAGAATAAATGTGCCAGCAAATCATACCTCTCTGCAAATTCTAAAGGGAGAAACTCTGATGACCTTTTTTGCAACATTTGCTAACAGATGTAACTTGGCTTGTTTTTGGGTTGAGATGCATCTTTCCAGTTCTATTTACATAGTCACATGATGTTTTCCTTGTGTGTGCTCCAAGTCTAAATTTCCCTTTTTTATAGTCATAACTTTATTGCATTAGGCTTCACTCTAAACTAGCACAATTTTAACTTGAGTGTAATTTTAACTTTATTGTGTCTAGAAGGATATTATTTTATTTTCAGATTTTATTTTATTTTTATTTTATTTTCAAATAGGGTCATATTTACAGGTATTTGTGGTTAAGATTTGAGCATCATTTTTGGAGGGTTTGGAGTTTCCATATTACCCATCAAAAAGGTCTATTAAAGTTTTACCTGATGGGTAAAAAATAGAATGGCTATGCATCTAATAAACAGTAGCCTAACTTGAATCACCACACTAAAGCATCAAACTTGAATTCAATTTTTATAGTTGGTATGATCCAATTTAAAAACCATAGGGACTTGAACGAAAATCTACTAGGTCCCCTCAAAGAAGGACATTGTTGAATTGCCAAAAATGCAATTCTTAATTTTTCTCCCAGACTTTTCCAAAGAAGCTAATCACTATTTTAACTCTGATGAAAATTCAAGATTTATTAGAGACTCAACTGTTAACTATGAGCTAACAGGATGCCATATGACCTGAACTGCCCATCATGAACTGGATATTGTCTGGCTCACTAAGGCATAGAGTTTAGAATGCCCAGTAGTAGGGTATTACCAAATATAAGTAGTGACTATAATCAGCATGTGGTTGACAGTAAATTACATGAGGAAGTAGCCCAGTTTCCTATAACCTCTATTTTACCTTTTCTTTCTCATCCCACACCTAACACCTCATGAGTGTTGCCTATAACCAACTAAGAAAACTCACACCTGATGTACTGGTAGTTCTCTATGACATATAAATAGCACCCAAAAGTAGACAGTCACCAACTTCAATGTTGGGAACATCTCTGAGAGAAATTAGTAATGTGGGATCCTCTCAATGGGCAGAACTTTGAACAGTGAATGGGACATTTCATTTGTTTGGGAGGGAAAAATAAACCAAGGACAAGTTGATACTGACTTACAGGTTATGATCTGAGGTTGTCAGGTTCATGATGATTTGGTAGGAATTCCATTGGCCAACTGCTTACACAGGCATCTAGAGAAAGAGCATGCTGAGGGCCCTCTCTGACTTGGCAAATAATGTGAAACAAGAATACTAACCTCCAAATCCTTTGGTCTCTGCTCATTCCTTGCCTTATATTTTCTAAACATCACCAATACTGATTTTGACTGTATTGTGTTCACTTTACTTTTCCTTAATTATCTTAATTATCTTATAAGATGCAGCCTCTTCGGAACAGCCTATTTCATATAATTATATTTGTTAAGACTCCTCCATGTATTTTCATAACTTCACAGCTTTTTGGTGGTTTTCTGTTTCACTGATGAATAATATTTCACTGCTGACATGCCACAGTTTACCCATTAACCAACTGAAAGATCACTTGATTGTTGTCAATTAAGAATGAAGTTGTTCTAAATGTCTGTATGAAGATTTTGTGAGGATTTTCAGCACCTTTGGATAAAAACCAAGAAGCATACCATCTAATCATATGTAAAAAGCATGTTAATTTTTGTAAGATATTGCCAAACTGTCTTCCAAAAGGAAGTGCCACATTCATTCCCATAATCAATCAATGAGAGTACCTGATACTCCAATTCTTGTCAGTATTTGGTGTTCTAAGTGTTAGTATTACAGAATTTGATCATTCTAATAGGTCTATGATAGTATGCCTTGTTATTCTAATTGCATTTTCTGATGTTATTGATCCTCATTCTGTATTAGTTGATTTTAATTGAGTTTTATATTGAGCTAATGTAGCATTTAAATTATTCAGTGAATGTTTTATATTTTTGTATTCAGTACTAAGGACTATTTTTTAATGGTTTTTCATGTTTCAGACACTTTTTACTAGGGTTATTATGTGGTTGTGTAAAGATAATATCCACTATTCTCTAAAACTTTATTTTTAGAGTGGAGACATATTTAATAAAATAATGACTAAAACCATGGTTTTATTTAAGTGTAACATTTTCATCTATTAATCATGAAGAAAGGAGATATAGGAGGAACCTAGTAAGAGACATATAAATTTTAAAGTAAAATTTAGAATCTACTCATACCACAAGGAATATACATATTCATTAAAATTTCTTCTAAGATTATGTCTTTCCTTCCTCGTATGCTTAGGACTTTTATAGAAGAAATCAACGCCATTCTTGAATTTACATTGTCTTCTAATTATGCTTAAGACTAATTTGAGTGATATTTTCTTTAGGATAACTATTATTTTCCATCAATGTACCAATTATCCCTGTTTCCTCTTCAAAATATGATCAATTCTCCTCAAAATGTTATTGGGTAAAGGAAGCTTTCTTACTTTATTACTCAAATCATTTGTCTTCTTCTCCCAGGCAGAATCAAATCTTAAACTTTCTGCAGGTGAATATCACCCTTGTTGTGCAGACTCTAGCTCCTGCTTCTCAGTTCCCTACCCTAGAGACTGCAGGGGGAAAAAAACACAAAACCAAAACAAACAAACAAACAAAAAACCACCAAAACTCAGAAACTGCAGTTTACAACTTACTAGCTTGCCTCAATTTACACTTTGCAGCTCCTGCAGCATAAAGACATTCAAAATTGTGGGTTCTTTCTACCACTCCCAGCCTTTCATTATATTTTCCAAGCCAGAACAAAAACTCTTAGAGTACAGACTAATTTATTACTAAACAAAATGAATTCCTAGTTACTGCAAAAAGAAACATATAATAAAAACTCCAATTATTCCAACATTGTCCAAAACCTTCCTCAACATTGTCCAAAGCCCTTCCCCAAGATTATCCAAACCCTTCATTCTTTAGTCCTGTTAACCTCACCACCTGTCCAATCCTTGAGTTCATTTACACTTGCTCAAAGAGTAGACATCTTTCTTTGGCATCCTCCAGCTCATCTAAGCAGGTAGTGGAGAGTGTAGTGCTGTCTTCACTTTGATGTAGTATCCTCCTCACTTCAGGCTGTCAAAAGAAACTCCAAAATACAGGAACCAGAAAAGTTCATTTATTCAGGCCTTGCTCACAAGGCCTCTCCAGGAAAACCTGAATCATACTCAGTAAGACAAACTCCAACACAGAGTTCAAACCTTCGCCCTCTTTAGCTTTCAGCAGGCATATTCAGCTTATGCTACTAAAAGCCATAAGTTACCAGCCTGGGCAAAAGCCCTGTTCTGAGGCCCTTTGGCCCTCATGGCCTGGCCACCGTCTTTCCTCTCAAAATGACTGAATCCTTTCTTTGTTCCTCAAGTCTCTTTATAACTTTTTTACCCACAAGTCTTCCTACCAAGGACACCTGGGGGGAAGTCCTGTCAGGCAAGTATGCAAATCAAAGCACTACCCCACTACCCATCTCTCCTCAAACTTACAAATATATAGTAACAGGAGAGTAGCTAGCTCTTTATCAAATGCATGTACGTACGTATGTATGTATGTATGTATGTATGTATGTATGTATGTATGTACCAATGTTAATGGTATGGGTGGAGTGTCGTTAGGCTTCCAGCATCAAACATGTTTTTCATTTGCCAAACTAGTCTTTATGTCAAGTGTTAAAAAAAAAAGAAAAAGAAATTTACAGTTAAATATCTTTTAATAAAGCTTGTTACAGCAACGTTGCTCTGTCCACTTAAATTTATCATCACCACTCTCAATATTAGGGTGTAGATTCTCTATATATCATTTTACTTGGCTTTTTCATTGCTACATTTAAAGTTCCTATATTATCAATATTAAGTCTGACTAATTTAAATATAACTAAAACATTTCAGGGGGCCTGAGAAGCATGCTTATGATATACGATTAGCAAAATTTGGAGATGTTTTAAGGCGCACTTTATGTTGTGGAGAGACTGGATGAATGAGCCAAGTTGTTTCCATTTATTCTAAGCTAATCAAGAAAAGTTAAAATCAAATGGAAATTTAAAAAGAACTGTTAAAGGTAGCAAAGCCAACAATAGATGGAGAATATAAAAGTGTAATGGATGTAATCCCAAAACAAGAAGAGGTTCCAGAGTTTTGCAGGGAGGGGAAGCTACAAAAGAGCTTCGGAGAAAAGAAGAGTCAGGAGAAGACTTGGGACAGAGAGACATGTGAATCACTTACTTCTGGACAGGGAAATGGCACCATGAACTTGAGAACATGGAAGGAGATACTTGAAAGACAATTGGAAATGCCATTTTCTCTCTTCCCTTTTCTCTATTACACATTAATCATGTTAAAGTTCTTTTCTTTCTTATCAAATGCCTTTTTCACTAAGAGTGCATCTTTATGTGGCTGATGGAAGAACCCATTTAGAGCAGGCAGGAATGGGAGACCCAGAGTGTTCCTCATCCTGTGCACTAACAAAATACCTAACAAGATAATATAGAAAGAAGCTGTGTTGTCAGTAAAGCAAAGGGAATCTATAGAGAGAGAGAAAGAGACTATAGAAGAAAATCAAACTGCAGAATTTAACTGGTATTTAAAATTACAAAGAAAAACAAAATAGAATGAACTTAAATTTAGTATTGAAAGGTTTTGTTTTTGTTTTTTTTTATTTTTGATATTTAGGAAAGTGGTTTAGAAATCAGGATTAATCCAAAATCCATGAGGCTTCTGGGAATAAATAAAAAAACAAATTACTTGTATATCTAAGAATTAGGTTTGGTTTAGACATCACAAGAAACACATATAGAGCAAGGACAAAACATAGTCATTTTCAAGAAAATCAGAGTTTAACTAAATTTAAACAAATGATTATGTCTACCTAAGTTGCTCTTCCATCATCATAATAGATGAAAATTGTTTCCACTTTATACCCAGAAAGAGGATTAGCACTATACTTTTTTTTTTTTTAAGGGAACTGGCATTTTATGAGGTAAGTAGCTTTATAGCATCATGTGTATGATTCAAATATACAGGTGTGGTTACCTACTGATGTATGCTAATACTATATATCTTGAGTATTCTAAAAATGATTGGACTTTACTAGAGTATGGTACACTTTCAAGGAAATGAATAATGAATTGCATTTAATTTGCCTAATTGTAAACCCGAGTTCTAATTAAAGGTGAGGCTAAACATAGAAAAAAAAAAACAAGTTATAACACATCTAAAATGTGAAAGTTAAAGAAAAGTTTAACAAAGGTAAGAATTATATTCTGTTGAGAAGAAATCAATAAATATAGCTTTGGTATCATAGTACTGCCTCAAAAAGTAATTGGACACATGTAGTAGAATGAAATAAAATATCAGTTTGTGATATAACAAAAAGGTCTAATCATCTATCTTACAAATTTAAATTGTGTTAAAAAGAGAAAAGACACAAAACACTATTTTCCAGATACTCACTTAAAATAAGGCATATTAAAATTCCACAGATAAATAAAAATATATTAAAATAATCAAATAAATAGATTTAATTAAAATGAAATAAAAAAGTAAAATGTGATTTAAACAATCTTTTCTATTTGAATATCAAGCTAAATAGAGTATAATGCAGGAGGACTAAATATATAATGGTCTATGTTTTTACTACTGAAAGCTACATCCCTAAAATAGGCACCTTTATGAATACACATGATGTACCAAATAATATTGCAACAAACTTAATAAAGCAGGAAGAGGAAAGAAGCAGTCTAGAAAAAGTGAAAATATAATGGGAAAGTTTGGTACACTATTCTCAGTAAAAGACAGTGGTGAAAAAATAAATAAAATAAAGCTCCTATCCAAAAGTAAAACATTCTTACATGGCATTTTGCGAGGATGGAAGGTGAGAGCAAGCTTATAGAGGGTGGATGTCTTTATAGGAGAAAATGTGTAAAAAGTATGGAAATTAAACTTTAATCACCTGATTATATAGAAAATACTAGTAGTTTCTGAAAGTAGAAACTCTACGAATTACGCACTGAACTTAGTGATTACAGCTAAAAATTATTTTCATTTATTTATTTACTTATTTAATGTATCCAAAAGGTTAAATTTATTAGGGGGGGTGAGTATGGGAAAGGGAAGAAAAGGATGCTTGCACAGAAACAAGCAGACATAAAGAGCTGCATCTGAAAGGGACCCGCTTTCTAAGCTCTGTGCTTGCATAAATGTAAAAATAAAACCTAGAAACTTTATAGGAAATTGCAAAGATATTAATAAATAATTCACAAAAGAGCTATGAAAAGGGCCTGTAAACACTAGAGAGTTTTCCACACTCAAACATCATAAATGAAAAGAAAATGAAAAGTATCCTGAGCAACAGTTTCTTATCTATCAAATAACCAAAAATAAATTCTTGACAACATGTTAAATTGGGAACCAGGCAATCTCATACATTGCTTTAGAAATGCAAACTATGTTGACCTTATGACTATGAATTTGAAACATTTAATAAAATTGTACATGCTTATAATTCAACTGTCTCCAACAATAGAAAAATACATCTAAACAAGGTTATTCTCTGCAACATTATTTGTAAAAGAATACAAGAAAGGAACATACAGAATGCTATGGAAGTAGAAGTAAGTAAATATTTATTGACATATTTTTGCAAAAAAAAAGAGGATAAAACATAAAAATTGGGAACAGGTTTGAAGAATGGAGGCACTTCTTTAAAATTTAACATATAACTTTAAATTTTGTGATCACATTAATTTCCATTTTAAATATTGATTCAAATACATAATATAGTATAAAATGAAAAATACATAAAGCTAGTATGAATACATTGTATATTTAAAAATGGTTGTGAGAAAATATGCAATATCCAATAATTTATTTTCTTTATTTCTCTATTTTCTTTCCATGGTTAGGTATATCATGTATATTATGTTTACTTTTTTAGATTGTGTAAATACTGAAGTACCAGTTACATTTATAATATTCAAGGCCTATAGGGGTTCAATTTTATGAAAATCTGGACATATTTGACTCACCGGTAGCATTATTAATGAGACTAGCTACTTATATTTACTAAAAGTAATATTTAACACATTTCATTGTGACTTTCAAGTACACAAATATGGTCCAGCATAACAACAGGCTTCATAGCTCTATCAGAAGTGTTCTATAAAATATCACTTTTTAGGCAATGATTCTAAAACTTTAAAGCTTGATGTCTGGTCTTAAAAATATTCACAAACTTTTATTATTATATTACATTTCCCACTTGCCTATCTGTGTAAATGTGAACTGTTCTCATTTTCCCACTGCAAAGAGAGCCAGCACATAAATCCTATTATATTTGCAAACCTCAAGTCAGCATTAAAAATGATAAACACTATTTCTATATTTGAAAATGGCCTTGTTGAGGCAGAGAAAGAGCCAGAGGCAATTAAATTCTTTTTCTTTTGTCACTGCTTATTATAATGCTTTATTTTTTCCATCTCTATGTTTACTATGGAAATAAAAATGCAAAGAGATGAACTAATATTAATGAAGCTCTTATGTAAGTAGAGGAGGTAAAAAGTTCAACAAGTAATATGGAAGAAAGGGAATATATGCTAATGAATAGTTATCTGCATATCAGTTCAAAAGGATAGAGGACAACTTTAATAATATTGAGAGCAGGAACTCAGTTTTTGCATGAGTTTTATTTTATCTATAGTAGCTCTGCTCCATCATCTTACATCTTCCAAATATGTATGTGTGTGTGCAAATATATATATATATATATACATTAAATATACATTATATATACATATATTATACATATATAAAAGATAGGATAGTGATTGTGTGAAGGTGAATTAACATTTACTTGAACATCTGTCAAGTTCAATATTCTGCTTTCAATGACTGGATACTGCAGGGAACAATGATATAAAGTATCAGCTCTTTTCAGTGCATAAAACTTTGAAGATAGAGTGAGTGCAGACCAAACCATGAGAGCTAGAGAGTCTTTTAGCTCTGGCACTTAGGAAATGCTTATCAGTACTATATTTTCAACCCAGCTACAATTTGGAAGATTCTTTCTTTGAAGAGGAGAATTTGACTGTATGTATTCAACTCAAAGATTAAGTTGTGTATGTTGTTTCTTGAAAACTTGCTTCCTAACAACAAAAATGAAATAAACAAGTCTTTAACTTAATTGTTTAAAGTTTCATCTTAATATAATTCTATAATTACAGAGAAGCTGCAAAATGGAACAAAAATTCTTCCATATCCTCTATCCATATTTTCATTTTGCTTTTTTTCCTTCTATGTCCCCCTCACAATATCTCTCTCTGATATTTTCTTACACACTTTCACTAACTACAAACTCAAGAACAACAACAACAACAAAACTAAATAAAAACCTATTAACAAAATGATTTTTGCATGAAATTTCAATGAGTTACAAACTTTCTAATAAAATGAGTATGTATCTGTGGATATATAGACTTCATTAAATAGGATTAAAATAATCCACTACTGGCTTTTAGATAGCCAAGATATGAGAAGAACTCACAAGAAACAAGAAACTGGACATAATTAAACAAACTAAAATGAAAACTCTATTATTGGTTTCAAAGCAGAGATAGTGCGAACTCAGAAAATTCAACTTACCAAGATAGAACTAGAAATAAATCTAAATGTGGATACATATATGAATACATATGTGTATGTGTGTCTATACCCAGTGTTCAGTTCACTGACTATTTCTGTGCACAATGACATACTGCAGCTCCAATAGCAATGAGCAAACCTCTACAAAATGTCTAATGCCTATCTTCTAGTCTCCACGAAGGGAACCTAGAACTTTAAGGAAAAATGATTGGATCTAGAAGTGGGGCAAACAAAAAACAATGAAACTTGGGACAAAGACATTAATTTTACTTTGGATATTAAAATAATATTAGTCAACCAAAATTTATTAAATGACATGAGTCTCTACTGATATAAATTAGTTATAGATAGAAGGTTTAAAGAAGTCTTAGGATAGCTCCTTTATAAGTACTTACATACTAGAAAAAAAAATTAATAGTAACTATAGAATGGATTGTACTAGCCTATGTCGTATTCATTGTGTATTGATATCATGAACAACAAACAAATAATGAGAAAATTGAAATGGTGCTCCCTGATAGGACTGGATGGAATGTAGACAGCATCACATCTTTGTTACATTTTCAAAGATGCTTAATTTGAATCTAACTATGATGAAATACCTGAGACTTCCATTTTCATTATTTTTTAAATAAGCTGGTGTTTTATTAAAAGACATGAGACATCCAATAATAATTTGTATTGCCGCAGAATATTTGGTTTATGGTTTCCAGAATTAGACAACCTATTGTATTTATAAATGACAAATGCTCTTGAGACTTCAGGAAGTCTACCACCGTGCATGTCTCCACTGAGAGAAAGAAAAAGTCTAGGTATCTTTATGAATGCAATTTTATGCATGGATTTATTTTCTGCCCCACAGAACAAAAATTGACAAGTGCTGGGTCTACTTAGTAACAGTCTATAAAAAGATGCTGAAACAAATGCACCAGCTTATGAACTGAACTGCTTCCCAAGCTAAGTCATTAGTGTTTCAGTTAGAAAAGAAAATCTGTCACTGCTATTCAAAAGGGGAGAAGTTATAGGTATATGGCTACAGCTATTATGTCAATACATAAACAGATACTAGTTAATTGCAATAATTGCTTTATTTTAATCATAAATTAAGTGTCTAGCTAGTATCAGATATTGATCTACATATTTGCACATGCAGAGGTACTTCATCCCATTAAGAAACTAAAGTCACTGCAAAGTAGGGGTTTATAATTTAATTTATTGGGAATTCTGCTAATAATAAAATGCATGGAAGATTATCTCTAAATCCAGCCACATCTCTCCCAAAAGTTTGTCTTTTGAAAATGAATTAAAATATACCTTTTGTTCATTTTAATTTTTATGTATTTGAATCCTAAAATTAATTTTATATTTTGCTATATCCACGGTATAACAAATTTTAAAAATTATAACTCTAAAATATATTCTATGCTTAAAATTTTCAATGTACATTATAATTTGTTTTGAGTCATGGGTATTCATTAAAGTAAAACAGACCGAAGGAATTTCAGAGTGTGCACTATGCAGTTTGATCAATATACATCTTCATTTGCAGCACAGCAGGTAGGCAGAAATACAACCATAACTGCGTAATATGTTTCTCATTTCGGGATTTAGCGCAAATGCTTGAGGTTGTTTTTACATTTTGAAATTCTTGCTAAATCACTCTTCCTTTTAGCATTTTTGCTTTCAAAATTTCTCCTAGTATTTCCAGGATAAATTTATTCAACATTTTATTCAAAGAGCTAATATCCCCTTTTTAAAGGTGATGTTGTGAGGATTTTTTTTACATTTAACAATGAAATGAGAAAATTAATGTATTTTCAAAAATTATCTGTCATGTTTCTGCATTGATTTTTACCAAATATTATAGAAATTGTACAAAATAGTATAATTTAAAATTCTACCACTATGACATATAACAGTTACCATCTGTAGTTATTCTTTTGGATGCCAAAAATATATCATTTTTTTCATTCCAGGTAATTAATAAAGTGACATGCAAATAAACTATAAACTATGACCAACAATTTTGACATAAATCAATACTGTATAAGATATATGACCATCACCTAGAGGAAAAAATTCAAATATGTCAAAAAGTTTTTCTTGTAGAAATAAAGCAGGCATGCTGTAGAAACAAGCAAAGTGGCAAAGGTTATAATATATCTTAATAAAAATATATATCTGTTTTTCATTTTACTGAACATATGCAAATATGAACCATGCATATTCAATCACAGCAAGACATAATACAAAAAATATGTAAAACAGATTCAATGCAACAACAGGCATTTGGACTCTAAATAATTGGCTAGTAATTTTAAATATAAAATTAAAATCTCATTATTTAGTAATTATTTATACAATATCTGAAGAAAGCACTGGTGATTGAAATATTGAATCAATTAATTTATAATTTATTATATTTAGGAAATTAATATATATAATTTGAAAAGAAGCAAATAGAAATATTAATCAAATATATAAAAATCAAATATGAAATTAATATATTAATATATGAAAATCAAATCACTAGGAAAAACAAAATTAAAACTGGAATGAAACAGAGTATTGGTATTATATTACACAAACAGGGACTCTAAAATTGTCCATTACTTACTTGTAAATGCCCAACTAACAGTATATGTATGCATATATATATATATATATATCTTTTTTTTTTTTTGATCAGGTAAAGAAGGTAGCTCAGTATCTGCTATTGTAGGGAGGCTAAGAAGGTGGTGATTCCACTGTTTGAGAAAAGTGGAATAATATTGACATTGGAAAGGACACCCAACCCCCAAAATTCTTTCATCCACTTTGTCAAATATACCCTCTATACCTGCTGTGACAACAAAAATCCAACCACTGCAAGCAGCTAAAACTACTTTCTACTGTGAACATCTTCACCCAGGGCTTTGACCACCACATATAATCAACAGCTTACGCACGTCCACAAATACAAACCAAAGACAAAGAGTAAGTGCTGCGGAGATTGTTGGACTGAGCTCAGAAGAAAGGTTCCAGTAAAGGGAGTGTTCCCATTAAGAGGCCACCTAGCCTTTGAACTGACATTAATGGTTACCACCTTGGTGGAGTAGGCTCATCAGGTGGTGATTATACATTATATGAATCCTATCTAGCTGTTGTCTCCCTGTAAGCCTGTGTTGAAGATATGGGTACTATAGCACATTATCATAGCCAGGCCATGCTGGTACATCTAATCAATAGGACACTACACAACCTCCATCTTCACATGGGTCAACTTGGATGACCAAGAGCTATGGAGGAAGATGTAGGACCAGTTACAATGACATATATGATAAGATTTGCCCTCATTGAAGAGGCACCATTGTGGATCTAAAATCTCTGGTTTCCACTGCCAAGCTGGAAAAGACAAAGATGAACAGACTTGTCACTAAATTAGGTTATAACTACACTAAGTCAAAGACTTTTGTAACAGGGCAAGATATAGAACTCAGTTCTAAATATTTCAATGCCCAGTTGAATTTTTAACCAAAATATAGAATGAGCTAGAAAACAGTAGAAAATTCCTAACAGGTACTTGATTTGACACTAAGGATAGAGGGACTTTTGCTAAACACAATAGGAATCTTGTTAAAGACAGGTCATGCCTTTAAGTATCAAAGCTAAGGAATAAAGAATGTGATTAAATAATAATGCTGTGATTTAATAGAATGTGATTAAATAGTAGTAATCCTACCAATAGTCTGGCAGGATTTTTTGGTGAAACTGGGTTCTGCAGGACAAGGGCAGTAGATTGAAGTTGAAGAGTAGATAAAAATAGGGTACAGATGAGACTCACTAAATTTGCCCAAGGAGAGGGTCTTTGTGGACACAATAATATTTGTGTACAGTGTGCTTAAATCCTGTAATTAGAAAAAAAGTATATTGGTCCAGCCAATATGGCTCAAAAAAGTTTGAAAAAGTAATGACAGAGTACAATGGAAAGAAAGGGAAGGAGGGAAGAAAAAGAAAAATTGTGGGAGGGGGAGACAACAGAATAAGTATCTGCGTTGAACCATCCTTCCATCTATGCCACCCAGTGTGTCTTCTCTGTCTATGTTGAACCCATTCTTGTCACATACAGCCCAGTTGTGAAGACAATTACAGCACACGGGCAGACCAATCTGGGCCTTATATTGGTTCTAGCAGCTACACAGACACATCAGGCAGGACAGGGGCTGGGGCCAAGGTGAAGAGGTGTCCAGAGGAGCTGGGAGGTAGGTGAGCTTGCTATCACCCCAGGAATCTTCACTCTCTCTGTCCTTTTTCTCTCTGGCACTCTCTGGTGAGTTTTCATGTGCCCTATTACCCCAGGGTAATGCTGCCCTTCCTCTCTTTTCTCCCAGGCCCAGGTGCGCCCACTCACACATGTACATGCCTGCTAAGTCCAGGTGTATACAATCATGGGGAGGGCATGAAACCACAGGCTCTAGTCACAGGGGCTAATGGTGGAGGGGTAAAAGCCCTGAAAAACTCATTTGCCAATGACAAGGAAAATAATATATGAAAGAATACTGATATATTTGCACATAAAATACAGAAACACTTTTACTGCAGTTTCAGTTTATTTATCAGTTTCTGTGTAAGTAAAAGCATCCCAAAACTTAGAGGTTTTTTGTTTGTTTTTGTTTTTTTTTTTTTTTTTTTTAATTTTTTTGAGACTAGGTCTCGCTATTTTTGCCCGTGGAACCTCAGGCTCATGTTGCCCGGGGTACCACAGACTCAAACTATGACCAGTCTCAGCTTCCCAGGTAACTGGGGTTACAGTGCGCACCACCACGCCCAGGTGTATTTTTTTTGGAACTAGGTCTCACCACGTGTCCCCCTGCAGGACTCAAACCCATGATCCCTGGCCCTGGCTGTGACTTCCTAGGTTGCTGCTTACAGGCATGCACCCAAACTTAGAGGTTTAAAGCAGCAATGCTAGCATTTTGGGTTATTCTGTATGCTGGCTAGTTACAACTGGTTTAGCTGAGGTTACTCAAGTGAATACCTCAGCTGAAAATGTTCAACCAGGATTGAAAACCCAAGATGAATTCCAGTCCTCAGTCTCTCACCATTATAGTCATGTAATTACTCAGAGACAGAAAGTGGTAGCTTATAATTCGCTGAAGATGTACCATCAGAACTTGCAGACTATTGAATTTTATTACTGCCACAATCTATTGGTCAAGGCAAGACACGAGGCTAGCCCAACTTCAAAAAAAAGGGGGAAATAGACTGAAATAAAATGAGTGCTTATAAACTAAACTGCTTCCAAAACAAAACTATTTACTACAGCAAAATGGTTTAATAGGCAAAGAATATCTTCAATAGCTGCTTCTATTCAAAAGAGGAGAAATGAAAGATGCAAGCAATAAATGGTTCTTTGTATTTGTAAAATCTAGTTTGCAAAGGGATATTTAGTCTAAGGACAAAAATGTCTCTTAGTTAAGACCCAATCTTTACTTTAAAAAAATACTTTCTTGGGGAAGGAAGGTTCTTCCTCGCTCTTTTCTCCACCTCAGTGCTCTAAGCTTTAATCTCAGATTCATCTGTCTTCTTGATAAATCACCTGTATTTGTAGTTAGTAGTTTTGAGACTGTTTCCTACTCATTAAAAATCAGAGGCCCAAAGACCTTTTTTTTTAATATTAAATTACACCTGCCCTTTCAAGTTTAAGCCAATACCTCCTTTGATGAGTGCCATTATGCAACAGAATATATTTGGTATTTCAAAAATAGGATATCTTTACCCAAATAATCTATTAGTAACAGACATGCTTTTTTTTAAGTTCCTGTGTATTTAATACTATAAATCAAGGTGCTAACCAACAAAATGTGAAGTTACTCACAAATTGCTTTCTCTCATTAATACAGTCCAAAGGACTTTATTTAACTCTGACTTTATTTAACTTCTAGTCAAGAAGATCTTAGATCAATGTCTGTAGTGTAACCAATCCTGGTAGCCAACTATTTAAGTAGCCTGATCATGAAGTCAAATTGTAGGGGCAAGCGTCAGTCTCAGCAATCTGTGTAGGTTATTATTTATTGGTTCTAGCACTTACACAGACACACCAGGCAGGGCAAGGCAGGGCCATGGCCAGGGGTTTCTGGGAGGCAGGTGAGCCCCACAGTCCCACAGGAATCAATCTCAATCTCACCCTTGCTCTCATTCTTTTGCTTTTGCTCTCTTAATCTTGCATTCATGCTTTCATGCTTGTGTTCTTGTGTTCTCTAGTATCCTCTTCACCCTTTTATCCCCTTCCTAGGCCCAGGTATGCACACTTACAATGGGCCACACAATCAAGAAGGGAAAGACACAATATTCCAGATGCTGGTTATACAGGCTAATGGAGGAAAATGTCTGAATAAATCACTTACCCTACAGTATCCTGTATTTGATACTCAAGTTAATGACATATTTTTTCAGCAACATTGTGAATTAAATTTTTAACCAAAGATTTTCCTCATTTTGTGAAACAAATCAGAATTGATGGTTTTATTTGCTAACCAGTTACTAATATGGACATATTTTTGCTGAATTCTTCTTGCAAATCAAATATTTCTTTTAGCTCAATTGTATTTTATGATATCAAATCACAGGACAGTATAATATTGGTTTACAACACCACTTATGATTCGGAGATATAGGATCACATCTCTTTAGATAGATATTTTCTTTACAGAAAATAATGGTCCCAAGTCCATGCTTATCATGTGTATTATATTCTCTATTTCTATGAGAGTTTAACTATTCCACCGATAAATAACATTTTTCATTTTTCCTCCGACTCCCACATTTCCTTTCTGTTCCTGTATTTGTATCCCATTGTAGAATGAACATGGCAATAAAATTCATGGCACCCTATAGCTCTTGCACTGGGAGCTCCAGAATATTCCTTCAATTGCATACTGCTAGTCTAAATGAGTTTTAACTTCAACCAAAGTTTTAAGGAGAGGATGACCGAAAATCTTTTTTGTGACTAGCAGTACTCATGTAGAGATGAAATCAATTATTCAAAATTGCATTTGAAGACTATCACATAGAAATGGATATAATTTTTATAAGAATGTTATTATAAAAAGAAGGCATAATATAAATATACTTTTAAAAAGCATAGTATTGTAATGGTCTTAATGGTGTATTTAATGACATCATAAAACTAATCATGAGGCAGACAAATATTAAAATATATTTCACTGTAAAAGAACAAAAATCATTTACCCTAATTAACACATTATGATAAATACTATGAAAAACCCCTTGAAATGTGTAAATGACATGACTGAACAGACAATTCACAAAGAAGAAATTATTTTACAAATTAATCATACCTATTTGATTTCAAGTGATTATTGCAAAACAAGTTAACTGTTGTCCAATAAAACAAATCCTGATAACTAAAGAAAATGCTGAGGGTCCCATAAGATAACTATCAGAATTAACAAAAACATTCAATAAATTTAGAGCTTACAAATCAACATAAAATGTCCATTTCATTCCTATGTACTAATAAAAAAAATTACCTAAAGAAGAAATTAAAACAATCTCATTCAATATAGCATCAATATTAACATAATACTTAGTAATACTATTAACAAAACCTACAAATCATAGCAAAAATAAATTAAGCACATAAATGCAACAATATCCCAGGTTTATATGCTCTCCAAAATACAGACTTGTAGTTTTTACAAAAATCTCTATGAGTAATAAAATATATATGAAGGTTTCTTTTTTTCTCAAGTGTTTTAAAAAATAACTGGTAGCATCATATTGAGTTGCATTTACCACCACACAGCTTACTTAACAACAGAGAGAAAATGCATTTGATACAGCTCATATATGCCTTCTATCTGTGCTTTCTGAGAAAAATAAAACTTGCACAAGTCTCTCCTTTGCTTAACACAAATAACAAACACCAAAGAACAGATAGACATATGCTTTGGAAAACACTGATTAAAGAAGATAAAGAACAGTAAAGGCTGGTAAGTACACAAGGGATATTTTGTATGTAAATCTTTTTGTTTTTATTACACCAGGTCCTTGAATTCCTAACAGTAAAATAAAAAATAAATGAACTAGTTTGGAAATAGGAGATTGTGTAGGTAGTGGTAAACAGAAGTATTTCATGTCTCTGGATTTTAAGTTCTGTGTTTTTTTCATTGATTTACACCATCAATTCTCTACATGATCTGATCATTTCAAATTCTGAAGGATTTGAAAACAGCAAGCAACCTTGTAAGGGTGATTTAAAAACCTCCAAAAGTTTCTGGTTTTATTTCTCATAAATGTCAAAACTCCACAACCTCTGTGTGGTCTTCACAAAGGGTGTAATGCTGCATCTTTATGTTGCAGTGATGGCAGATATTTCTCATCTCTGATTTGAGTAAATAACTGTATCAGAACACTTTGTCTGTTGGTCATTGGCATGTTTATCACCTGACATATGAATCACATTGTCTCTAGCAAAGTTGAAGATCAGCAGTGATAACTCACTTTCAGGACACATACTGGCAACAGTCTCAGTGTCAAAATAAGAGACCATCATTGGCACAGAGAACAGGGAAATAATGATGCTTCATTTGAATGCTGCTATAGATATAAAAGATTATTGAACATTTATTTAAATAAATTATACTGAGCCTTTTTATTTCTACAAACTATTGCAAGTTAAAGATACCTGTTGACAGTATTTTTTTTTCTCTATTCTGATGCTGTACTTTGTCCTTCTATGTGATACATAGAAGACAATAGGACAGGTAAAAAAAATTAGGGAAACACAATAATAAGGTAAAAGCAGGGATGAAGTATAGTACACACATTCCTTGAAAACTATCATTTAGGAATCTGAAAAGGAAAATGAGTCTTTGTTTTATGTCTTTTTTAATTCTCACAAGCACTGCTTACAGAAAAATTGATTATATAGCAAAAGCAGTTACTTAAAACATTTCCTCATAGCATCAGAAAAAAAATAATTCTTCTATCCTTTTCTTGCTAAAATATTGCAAAAAGTATTAAAAATCACAATTTTCCTGTTTTTAGCTGATGGCTGAGCAATATTTTATTGGGGAATTATTTCACCTCTAAGGGAAAAAAATCTGTAATATTTGATTCGGGAATTACTTCATCTGTTTAAAAAAACCTGCTTATAATTTCTAAATAATAGTCTGAAACTGAATTAACTAAAATGATTTATTTTAATAAAGCTTTAAATCTTAAGATGTCAAATTTTATAAATCAGTATTAGAAAGCACAAGACATGATTGACTTGCTATTTATTCCAATATGACACTAATAGTTTTAATAATATCTAACAAAGGAAAGAGCTAAAATGTGTCGTTAATTGAGTTAGCAACTATTCTTTAAAGCTTATTTGCCTGATATATGAATTTTTAATTAAAAAATGAAAAAAATATTAATATCTAGATAACTGCCCTTGTCAGTTTAGAAACTTGAATATGTGACCAAAAGGGAGAATCTCTAGCAAGTCTCTTTTACTTCTTTTATTTATGGAAACTATAATTTGATTTTAATCAAGAAAACATTAGCCTATTGCTAAGCTAATAAAATAAGAAAATGTTAATATATTATGCTTCATAAACTAATGAGAGAGAAATCCTGAACGAGAAGAAAGAATAGATGAGAACCACCTAGAAAGCTTATTAAAAATCAGGTTGTCCAATTAGGTTTTCTGATTGAATAGGTCTGGAGTGAAGCATTTCTAACCAGTCCCTATTTGACGGTGATGTATGTTGTCTAGGGGTGACATTTTGAGAACCACTTCATCAGGACTAATTTCTATTTCACCACTACACTGGTATCCACACTAGGAAGTTATTTTTCCTATAAAAATTTAGGCTATGAATTACTACTTCCATTTATGAAAAATAAAATTATAAAATAAAATTTTATAAAAATAAAATTATTTTTCATTTATGAAAAATAAAAATTATATATATATAGTGTATTGACAACCAAACTCCCTAAGACTTAATATCATAACTATGATAGTTTTGAATCACTGGGGTGTCTTAAAATTACCTAACAAAATTTAGGAAAGATTAACAGAAGGAAAGACCAATTCTATTCATACACAGTTGAAGACATCTACAGAAGTGACACTCAGATAAGTTAGAAATAGGTTTTGTATACCCACTTACACATACACACACGATGGGCTAACATATTTCAATCAAGATTAGTACATAGGAAAGTTAGGACATTTATAAATGATGCAGAATCACACAAGACTGGAAAGTGATCCCTGACCTAAGCTCCTCTAATAAAATAGAATAGTTATTCAGTTTACTAAGGATTTAAGTCTTCATTAGTGGAAGAAAGCTGTCTTTTTCTCTGAAAATTCACCATGGCACCAGGAGGTTAGGAAGGTAGAGTTATTTATCCATCACTATTTTTCTCTATTAACTTGCTGACAAATTGCAATTCCGGACAGTTTCCCCTTTTGACTTGTGTTTTGTTCATGGTAGTAAGAAAAATCACACTTGTTCCAAGTTATAGTCTTTGTCTGTCATTGTCATATCTTTCATATATAGTCAATAATGCAAAAACATAAACTAGGTAACTGCAAAAATTTTGTGTGATCATTATTTTTGCTGTCCAAAATTCTACTTACTAGATTGTCACATCATAAAGCTAAAAGTATAAAATTATGCCACATTAGTATTAAAGTCCATGGTTTTCAGTTACCTAAAATTGTGTCATCTTCTGGTACAGTCCAGAAAAATCTAAGGATGTGACCTTAGTAAAGTTCCTTATTCATGGAAGAGAATGAAAGAAACATGTAAAGAAAACAATATATGGCTATTTATTATAAATTTACATTTATGAGCAACTTAAATAAAGGATTGTTTTCTCCATTCAATTAAGATTATCTTCTTTCTAGAAAAATGTACCAACTGCTTGTATGCAGTTAGTAACAGAGGGTCAAAGAAAAAATAAAGGAAATTTTTAATGAAATATGGTAAGAGAGAAACTTTTCTATTGGTTACTTGGAAAATATCTGCTAACATGTCACTGAAAACAGGTTTGTTTATATAGTAGAGTATAGGTAGAATATAAAATGTGTGAATTATTTTGCTTTTGAAAATCTGAGGTTCAAACTTTATAGTTCAAATTAATTATTTTATTAAATTCTAATAAATTGTGGTCTGTTTCTGCCTTATAAATGAAAAAGGAATAAATTAAGCAGTAAATTGTAAATGCATATCATTAAAACTAATTTTAATTATTTTCATTAAGTTTGCTTTTAGAATTGATGATGTTTTCTGGTGAACATGGATTTAAATATCATAGAGATATTTCTTCTGGTGAAGTGATGCTAGCTTTGAGCATTAGGATTATTTCCAGCTGAACATTTAAGATCAACAAATACGGAAAGAAGCCTTTGGATCTGCCCTTACCTTACTAAAGAAGAATCTTCAGAGAAGGAAGCTGTTGTAATCCCCCATATTAGACTGCTTCAATCCCAAGAAAGAGACTGAATGCATCTGGTACTATTTCCTTTTCCTGGAGAGATATCTGGTGAGAAATTATGTAAATGAATATCTTTACAAACCACCATAATTTTTTTTTGATTGTTTGATTGAGACTAGATCTCACTATTTTTGCCTGTGGAACCACAGGCTCAAGTTGCTCAGGATACCACAGATTCAAAGCAATCCCCAGTCTCAGTTTCCCAGGTAGCTGGGATTACAGGCACATGCCACCACACCCATCTATTTTGGGGAAACTAGGTTTCACTACGTGCCCCCAGCAGTACTCGAACTGTGATCCCTGGCTCCGGCCATGGCTTCCTAGGCTGCCGCTTACAGGCATGTGCCATCATGCCTGGCCAAACCACCATAATTTATATCCATTTCCCCAACAGCTCATGTTTCCCCCTCATAATATTCATTTATTTTTCTCAGTAACTTTTCTGCATACACACACACACACACAATTCATCAAACTTCCTATATTCCACTTACATAAAGGAAAATAAATCAGAGCAAAGTAATTTCTGATCTGATTATTCAGATAAAAATAACACTAATCAAAATACTCTTTTAAATAAACACTGAATTATTTCATTGTGAGATTTTTGAAGTTACAAAGCTTTTAGAAGTTATCAAACATGAGTTTGTAGGCTTTTCCTTACTGGATATATGTGACTCTACATAACAATTATCCATACATGTATTTATAAACCTATGACAAGAAAACAAACAAAAATACCAAGCCAAAACAAAACAAAACAAAAACTTCTGTCCCCATAAAGTGAGTCACACTCTCTTATTCCAGAATCACAGAAGTTTAGGTCCACATTGAAAATTATTAAAAGACTGGAAAGTCACAGAGAAATGGGGTATAGCCAATCTATAGGATCTTTTTTCTCTGAACTCCAGCTTGTAAAATCTTCAGAATCTCTTAAGTGATAATAATTCTTTGTATGCTCATGGATTGAAAGGCAACTTTAGGATGGATGGTTCTTGTCACTGAAAAGACTAAACTGTGATTAAGGGTTGAAATTTTTGCACTACTTTGATCAAGAAAGGGTGAAGGAGAAACTGGAGCTAAAGTTCAATCAGCAATACTCAATGTTTCAATCAAATTTCAAATCAATAATAGCACCTAGCTGGTTCCATTACAGAGATTCCACTGTCCCATCAGTCACTTCACACCCCTACCAAACTTTGTCCTACCCATCTCTCACTTGGTTCTTTCTGGGTTGCATTCTTTATATTAAACATATAATAGTAAATAAAGCACTTTACTAAATTTTGTAAATATTTCTAGTCCATTATAGAACTGAGAAAGGGGTTGTGGGAAAGTCTGGTTTTGTTTTGTTTTTTTGTTGTTGTTGTTTTTTATTTATTTATTTATTTATTTTTTGTTAAGTCAGATAGAAGTGCTCACAGTCTAACGCAACAAGGCATTTTAGCTGGGACAGCCATGTAGGACTGCGTCTTTAACCTCCAGAATTAGCTCTACAATTCTAATGTTTGGTGGCTAGTATCAGAAATAAATTGAATTATTAAACCCCAAATGTCAGAGAATTGAAGAATCAGTGTTGGAAAAGATACAACTATGCATTTGGTATCAAGGTGTCAAGGAGACACAAAGAAAGTCATTATGACCACTGGTTATAGTGAGAAAAGGAATGAGAGAACTCACAGAAAGAGAATTCCATGATACACAAAATGCTGTAAGCTGCTATAAATAATTATTTTAAAATATTAATATTATTTTATTTTAGTTAAAATGTGCAAATTACATATGCAAAATAAATTAAATTTACATATAAAATTTTGTTGAAGGGCACCTGGTCTAGATTCTTATACATATCTGTATAAATTCTCAAAAAAATCCCTAGAATCACTGTATTGTTTTATTGAATAATTTAAACTAAAAAACCTCTACAGATTTCAAAATACATAGGACACAAACCATTTAAGTGATAAATTATTGTAATAATAAAATGTCACACATGCATTATATAATGAAAATATGAATAATTCATTAGGAGAAAAACAATGGAAAATTAAACTGAGGGTCCAGAGACACCAAATAATTCTATTTAAGTTCATGCATTTCTCTGCAATATCTAAGGATCCTACAACAGTTAATAATCATCTAATATTATAACTGGCATTCACTAAATAATTATCCTGCTTTAAGATATTTGATTAAATATCAATTCCTATTTCTTTCCTACATGGAATTTACTTATAATATTAGTTCCTATTTTATTGAAATAGTATTTTGATCAAAATATTATTTTGATCCTGAGTTAATCCTGCTTTCATAAAAGCTGAGAAAAAATGGTATATAGTCAGTGAAAAGATTCCTGAGTAGATCAGATCTGCATCATGAGATGTGAGCAAGCAACTTTCTCTTAACTAGTGAGTCAGATAAGGTGGAACTCAGATTTCTTATAGTTCTAGTGTGCCATGAATCAAATATCAACATTCTCTGGGAAAAAAAAATCATAATAATCATTAAATATCTATACTCATGTCGATAAGAAAAAGTAAAAGAAACCAGATAAAATTTTTGTTGTGTCACTTTTTGATAAAATGAAAGGGAGAATGCATTAATTTTCTACTGTTCCCCAAATAGTGTGTGACTTAAACAATGCACATTTATTGTACCAAAGTTCTGGAGGTCAGAAAAAGGTCTGACACAGGTCTCAGTGAACAACACAGAGTTGTCAAGTTCAAGAGAAGCTTTTAAAGTCTACATACCTCCCTTGGCTCCTGGATTTCTTAATTTGTTCAAAGTCAACAACGCTACATCTTTCTGACCCTTCGCCTAGTTACATCACTCTCCCTGACCCTGATCTGGAAAGCAGCTAAGCTTTAAAGTCTCCTATAATTTAATTGGGCCTGAAACAGAGACTAAGTGGCTAAATTACTTACAGACTTGAAGGGGGGGGGGGGGACCCATAAGGAAACTTTTCTCTTTGAGGTTTACTTTTAGGAACACATGAGAAGTTGGAGCTTATGAGCAGAAGTGAAGGCCTTGTGCTGAGTTTCTGAGGCTGAAACTGGCTGTTTGTGGAGGAGGAGCTGCCTGGAGTCAGACCCACCAACAGAAACTCAAAACTCCACTTAACTGAAGAAAAAACCTCTTCCTACTTCTGCTGTATGAACTGCTCAGGCTGTAGCTATTGAACTTCAACAAAATCCACCTGCTTGCCCCAAACTGCTTTCATCAGTTCCGGCAATCCACATGCCCAAAACCTACAGGCATAACCCCATTTCTTTCCGTGATCGTGAGTCTGATTTGAGTGGTCTTGTTGGTGGGGGTTTTTCTTACCTCATCCTTGTCTGTTCACTATTAGAAGCTTTACATGCTTCAAGCATCAGCTTCAGTGAGTTAATCTTAGGTGAGTGTGGGCAAGAGGAGCCTGACTTTTAAGTTTTCTCACAGGCTCCTATCTCTCCCTATTTCCTGTTCCTTAATCACATCTGCAGGTAATCTTTGCCACATAAATTAATATTGGTGCAGTTTTACAGATCTCAGCAGGGCTCCACTGCTAAACATAGCAACTTCGCAGCCCAGTTGCAGACACTGTTTATGAACAGACTCTCTTTCCATATACAAGGCTTATTCTGCTGGCAGCAGGGCAGTCTCATTGCTAAGCTGACATCTTGAATTCCAAAACTTCCTAGAAAGTGAATTTTTATTTTTATTTTTTTTAACTGAAAGTACCAAGACTTTTTTTTCTTCTTCCTGCTATTTGTGCTGAGACATATCAGACATATTTTCTTTTATTTCAACTATATCTTGTTTTATATTTTTCCAATTAACTAACTCTAGCAGACTATTTTCTGTTTTGTTCCCACAAGTCTAGTTACACACAGAGACCATATCAGAAATATTGATGTGAAATAGAGCATGAAATACACAAAAATAGAACTGTTGACTTCTATATCACCTATTGGACGCTTAGTGAAATGTTCAATGAAACACAATTTAATTCTCAAAATGATCCCTGCTACTTTTATGTCACATCATCAAAGCATGCTTCTTAAAATGGACTTTCAGGGTAATTAGCAAATGGAATGTTCAAAGAAATCATTTATTTGTATCAGCAATAAAAGAAGAAATTTCCTTTTTTCTACACATGAAATGCTAAGCAGAGAGTTGATGTCTCAGTGAATTCTTAAAAGCTTGAGTTCTCTATATAGAAATAGATCTAGAATTGAGTTCATATTCAGCAGCAGTAGAGAACCAATATCCTATAACCAGTATCCCACAAATTGCCATCACTTTTATGCCATTATCTCTAATTTCTTGCACAGTTGGCTCCTATTTCTGACATTGCTATACTCTATAACTAATTTTCAGTTGCACAGCTATTCACATATCTGAAAATGCAAAAACTACAAATACTAATAGTGTAGTGGAAAGAAATTTTGCTTTGGAAATATAAGGCCTAACTTTCTTAATCACATTTTACTGCATAAAATCTATGTAATTGAAAGCCAACCTTTGCTAATGTGATGTAATTAATATAATGAAGTAGAAAAACTTAGCTCTGATAATAAGAACTATGTCACTTTGAGTAATTAACATTTTCAAATATTCCATATTCTAATCATAAAGTAAAAATGTCAGTACATATCTAACAGGGCTTTTGAAAGTATGTTTTTGTGATTGTGTATATGTAAGAGCCTAGAGTAATTCATGATACATTTTTGTATCATGATACATCTGGTCAATAAAAGGTAAAGCTTCCTCTGTAGTTAGAATATAATTATTACATATACCACAATCTATATTTTGCTATTAAAATGACATATGACAATATAATATTTAATTAAATAAAAGGATCTATTGAAATATATAATAGATTATTGCAGGAAGCATGTTCAGTGATACTAGATATTTAGGTAAGATCAAAATACAAAGCCAAGGGTAATAACTACAAAACATGCCTATAGTCTCAATACTAATTTTAATAGTATCCTTAGTTTTCCTAATATCAGTAAAATGATACAGTTTTGACAATAAATGTTCATTGCTTATTTCCATATAAGCAAGCCAGAGTTGTATATGCAAAACTAATTTATGGAAAGTTGTGACTCTGAGAACACTAACTCACTAGCCTCTATTATTTACAGCAATATAATTCCTCCTAGTCAAACAAAAATTCATTTTCTTGTATTCATATGATTTTGAGTCAAAGGGACAACTTCTTGATTACTGTGGTTTAGGCATGATACTGCATCTCTTTTATACAAATAAACTTTGCTATTATTAAATAAACTAATTAATAAAAACATGAGATATTAATGTTAATTTTAAAGAACATTCTGAACCTTAGATCCATATATAGTGTCTTCTTATAACTGTGATTTTGATGACTGAAGTAAAACATAATTTAATATAAGCAGTTCACAAGATTTTTCAAAGGCAAATGACAGAACAAAAAATACAGACAGCAAAACATAAAAAGAAGTGTTGGAACTGCCATATACTACAAATGGAAGCAAACCCCAATATATCCATTTAAAAACCTATGTTACTTTTTATGAGAAAATAAAGGATGATCCACAAGATAGAAAAAAAAAACCCAGCAATAGAGCTAAATCTGCAGAGGGAGAGCTAATCAAGAAATTGACAAAACGTACCCAGGTGAATTTCAGCACTAGAGTTCACTTATGACTTATGATTGCTTAAATCCCTCAGTCTCAATTTTTTGTTAATGGAAATTTCTGTTACAATTATGCTATGACTAGCTCGCCACTATATATGGGCTGTGTGAGTGAGCGGTAACTTATTTCTTTAGATCACAAGTTAAGAGATGGTAGGGACCATAAGCTTGGAACTACACTTGAACTTAATTTAAATTTGTGATATTTTGAAAAAGAAGACCATAATAGCTAAGAGGAGAAGCAAAAGATCATGGGAGGGTGATAAAACATATAAATGATTTTAGTATTAAATGGTAGGTAGAACTTCCAACTATCATCATTACAATATGCAATATTGAAATTTACAGTATTTAAAAGTCACCCAGTATATATACATATATATATATATATATATATATATATATATATATATATACATATACTATACATAAAATGTCACTGATAATGATCCATTATTTATAGCATTGCCCACTGTAAGCCTCTTATTGTAACTGATGGCAGTGACATATACCACATCAGTGCAAACAGATGGTAATTACAGAATGAATGAAACAGATTGTTACTATACCTCTGTGTAGACTGCAACATATCTGTTATTTTATGGAACTAATCAACTAATGACTCAGATGAATTGCATGCATATTAGCAATTAGATATTTGATTCAGCATTTTGGAACAATAGAGTCATACAGGTAGAAATACCTGATTAGTAAGTCATGGACCATTTTAATATTATAAGAAAAATATGTTTCCCATGAGCAAGATGACAGCTGGTTAGAGAAAAACTAGGCAAACTATATAAGTAAAACAACAGAGTACCATGTTTTATTTAGCACAACTGAGAATAAAATGTAGTCAGTTTGTTGTACATGTATATTTAAATATATGTTTCTTGTGCCAATTAGTTTTGATGGTTCAATTCGTTAAACCAAATATTTTGCAATTTTAACTATTAGGGGAATATCAACTATTAGGGGAAAGGTGGATATATGTTCTAAATGTCACCAGATTCTTTCTATATCATTCATAAATATTATTCATCAATGAGTAATTTAACTCTTTTGAATTTATCTGTTTTATTATCTTTATTATTACTATTGCCATTATTACCAATTTTTTGTAAGATTCTTGTAGCATAATTTTAAAACCAAATCCTTCATATCTTCTGATTTTTTCAGTTGGACAAATTCAGTGTTAATTCATTTTCAAAAATAAAATTTTCAAAAGTGGGAGCTATACAAATACATGTGATGTAGCCGTAGGAAACCATATGGATGAGTAATGCATATATATTGTACAAAGTTTTGCAGTCCCTTATATCACATTCACTGTTCATCTTTTAATAGCTCTGTTCTTTTCGTGTGATGTTATTAGTGAGTAAGAAATAAACAATGGGCGGGGTATAATTTAGTGGAACATATGTCTGTTTATTGACACAAGTGAGACAGTTTCAAACCACGAGGATCAGCCCCTGTTCCTATTTCTATGCACAATTGTATATTACCACATTTAGCTACATATTAAAAAGCTAGAACACAGAATTTTTGCTTTTTAGGTATACTTTCTCAAACCATGGGCTTTTTTATTCTCAAGCTTTATAATAATTACATTGTGTTTCATGTTAAGTATTTCCCAAAACACAGCAACAAGCTTAATATAAGAGAATCAATATTTTCTCAAGTGAATATCTTTTGAATTAAGTTCAAGCAAGATGAAATCTAAATATTCCCTTACAGAATACCAATGATTCACAATGATTGATCTGGTAATATAGCTCAATTTCTAGGACTCTACTTCCTGAAAAAGAGAATATGCCCTAATTATTTTCTGATTGATCTAGAAATCGTATTTATGAGATTGTATAATTCCTAATAGCTGTAAGCATAGAACCTTTGAACTCACTATTCCTTTATTTTTATATTTGCAAAAATTCTGCTCTCTGGGGGTACATGCAGCATTTAATCTTGAAAAACAAATCCTATTTCCCAATGTGTGATAACTTTGCCTTTTAAAGCAGCATAATCATTAGTTTCAAAGCTTGACAAAGCATGAGCTATTTGATTGTAGTATTAATATTTTCATCTCATTCCAAATAGGGATATCCATTTAAACAGGAGATGTTAATTCAGGATAGTAAAGAAATATCTTTATCAGGATGTAAAGGAAATATTTGATTATCTCAAAAATTCTGAAGAGGTCCTGAAGGTAAATTTCTCTATGTTCAACAACTTTGTGTTTAAATAGTAAAGTTAAAACAACTTCCTATAGTACCAATTTAGCAGAAAATGTCATAGTTAAATTGTAGCAAGAGCACATCAACATCAAGCAAGTATTCTCAGGACAGAAAAATATACATAGTTGCAAGGGAAATACGGAGATTCTTTAAAAGTGCAGTAAGACAACATAATAAACAGAATCTAGGTTTGTTGTTGTCTGTTTGTTTTTCTTTTTAAGTACAATCAGAACCCACACATACCTAGGTAGTAAGAGTATTTTCATTTGGACACATTGACTGGGAAAGAACAAGAACCATTAATCAAATTATTCCCTCAGAGGAAATGAACTGAAGATTCTAAATATGTAAATGACTCTTCATGACCTTTTTTCTGTCAATAGCTTTCAGAATGAATTTTTGGGTACTCAGCCGACTGCTTTGCCTAAGAGTCATTTTCTATGAACACTATGAATACATAATGCACCTGTAAGAAAATGACCTCCTACCTTCCTTCTATCAATATCCTGATAATTTTTTGGTACTCCAGATAAGGGGAAAAAAATGAAATGGTGTGTTCAGCTGTTTCACTATGGCTAAGCTAAAATGTGTAAATGTTATCTAGCATCTTCTTTTCAAAGTAGTTATGTATATTGAGAAGAATCAATACTTTTAAAATACATATTATATAATTGTATACTAAAAGTTATAAGAAGATATGTTTTAATAGATATAGGAATATGTTTGATAGGTCAAATTTTCAAAAATCAAAAGTTAACATTCATTTTGTAAAACAGTACTGAATACTGAGTGGCTTGAGGTTAGGTGACTATCAAAAGTATCTTGTTTTCCTTGGAACATTACTATATTTTTCAGCCTACTAGCATCTATCAGAAATCACATATCCGGATAGCAATAGGAGACTATGAGTAGAAGTGACTTGTGTCCTTTCTCCTTGGTACTGATCAACAGTGTATGTGCCTTCTGCATGGACTCTTTTCCTACTGTCAGCCAGATGACACCAAAGATATCTTAAGTCCCAAAAATGTAAGTACTAGGATTGATAGAATTTCGTTCTTGAACTATGGTTTGAAACAAAGATTTTAACTTCCTTTCCTAGTTGCCCCAATTGCAATGTGACTTGAGCAAACATGAACTATTCTGTAAAAAGGACACTGAGATTTTGTAATTTATTGTTAGTCATTTACCCGATATAAGTCTAATTAATAAAATTTGAGTGTTACTAAACAAAATAACCTGAAAATATATGCCCATCACTTAGAATTATTTTAAACAATAACTGATGTAGAATAAACTGACAACAGATGCTGGAAAGAAGCAGATGCGTGTTATGAAAAGGTGCAGAGAGAACTACCTTCTAGTAAACTCACCTTATGCTGCTAGAAGTGATTTTTGTTTGTTTGATTGTTTGTTTGTTTGTTTGTTTGCTTTTTTCCCAGCTGTTGAGCAAGTCCTAGAAAACCTGCTGGATGATGAAACACATCAAATAATTCCTTCAGTTTACACAGTTAATTCTAAAATAATTTAATGAAATTATCCCATCAAACTTACTGTTCACCCCCCAAAAAATGGGTGAGTCTACCTGAAACTGTGCAGAGTCAGGTGAACTTATCCAATCAGAATATCTGCCCTGTCAAGCCACAGCACTGCAGGGACACATACTTCTTGTTTTAAGACAGTACATGGGAGAGTGATTTCTCAGGCAGCAAAAGCAAACTGGCACAGAACTTGATGTGAAGAATTTGTCTTAAAGAAATTTATGCTATGTGACATTGGCTAGAATCATGTCAAAAATGGACATATGGCAAAGAAACAGTAAAGTTGGGAAAAATAATATTCAGCATTTAATAGTAAGGAAAATTTTTTTTTACCAGGTTGGAGAACTTACAGCTCCTGGAGTAGCAGCAGTACTATCAGCAAATGGTTGTTTGCAAAAATGTCAAAGACAGAAAGTTTATTTAACCTAACTGAACCTCCGATGATAACAGATGTAAATGTCAGCTAATCCTAGTGATGTGTGATTAGATAAGTGAAAAGATAACCTTACAGAAGAAATTTACTTTCCCCACAGAATTTAAAGGAAATAAAGAGGATTCATTCTTGCTGAATCATTCTCTTAGTTTCCACTTTGATAAAAATTCACAAAGTGAAATCAGATTTGGTATCAAATCAAGGGTTCAGGTCTAAGAAGTCTTAAGAACTCTGAAAGTTTGAAAAAGGACTAAGCAGTCATTCTCAAATTGACTAAAAAAGTCCTCCCAATAACATTAAGCAAGTTATCTGACAGCAGATATGCTGACCAAAGTAAAGGGATATATTTGTATATGGCTTTTGGCACCTGGAGTGCAACCCACATCAGATCATAAGAAATTCACACAGTTTGATGAAGTTGTACTTGCAAAAGAACTATCATTGTGGAGCAAAAGAGAAGAAAATTAAAATTTTCAAAAAGGGGAAAAAAAGGACTTTGGGTTTAGAACTTTGTATGGTAAGAAACAGTCTAAGAAATAAAACATGAGCAGGATGTGGTGGCATGCGCCTATAATCCAGCTATTTGGGAGGCTGAGAATAGGAATCACTTGAATCCATGGGTTCGAGACTACCCCAGGCAACAGAGTGAGACTTACCCTCAAAAAAATAGCTGGGCATGGTGGCACGTGCTTGTAATCCCAGCTACCTGGGAGGCTGAGGCTAGGGATCACTTGAATCTATGGGTTCGGGACTACTCTGGCTAAAAAAGTGAGACCTAGTAAAAAGAAATGGAAAGGAAGGAAGGAAGGAAGGAAGGAAGGAAGGAAGGAAGGAAGGAAGGAAGG